>VZRF01009557.1:1335739-1490829 GCA_013396875.1 Vireo altiloquus | reverse complement strand
GGGGGGGGGAGGGGAATCAACATATAGGATTCCTAAAAGGATTTCCTTACATTAACTTAACAGGCTCTAATAGAAAGGGATATTTTAAAAAAGGGATAACTTTGCATTTGGAATTCTTAGGAAAGTAAGAGTTCATGATAAAACTAAGGAGTAAGTTCTAACTTGGAGTTTGGTTTTAATTCACCTCATTTGAGAGACAGTAATTCTTTTTGTATGTTGTATGTTTGGTATGAATAGTCACCTTCCTTAACGTGCCATTTTTAATAATTAGTTGAGGAGTCAAGATCCTGATGACATTGCTTTTGTTCTGCCTACTTAGTAGGAAGGTTTTGTTGTGTTGATCTGGACAGTACTTTTAATGACAGCTCATCTGTCCTTTTAGAAGGAGCATGGATGTACTATGAGAGGCTCTCAGTGGATTTAGTTCCCTTTCTGAAAATCCCTACTCTGTAAGGAGATGCCTGACTTTTAGCTATTAAAAGTATTTTGATGTGCTTATCTTACAAATATGTAAATGCATCTTTGCACGATTTGGGATCTGCTGGAGCTTCTGCAGCGCTAAAGCTTCGCTGAGGTTTGGCGTGTTATAATAGATCTGGAATACTTTGGCTGTGAAATAATTTTGCTGTAGAGCTAAGTTATTGCTCTATATGTGGTGGTTTCAGGAGTGGTTTTATTTATGTGGCCTGAAATAATGATAAACCTGTTTCAGATATGGCTTGTACTTGACTCTCATTTCACTGTGAAAAGAGAAAATAATCACTGCATTTGGCACTTCCTCCAAGGGGAGAATCTCTTGCTCATGCAAAGCATTTAATGTTTTTTCTTCTTCACTTCTGTGAAAATATTGTAAGTTTTGGATTCTTAATATTGCACAGTGGGTATTTCAGGTGAGGGCCTTAAAATGTTCAAGTAAGTTGAGATAATTCTTGCTTAAGAACTATCTCGAGCAAGAATTATTTTTACTTAAACTTGCAAATGCTTGTTTAACTGTGTCTCGTCATGCACTTGAATGTTTCCCAAAATTGTGAGATTGTATCTTAGTTTTCTTTAATGTAACAACTATTTGCCTGATACCAATGAACACAGGATACAGAAAGGTAAAGAGAGAACCTGGACACTGGGAAGTCTGATGGTTACAAATCTTTGAAACTGGGGATGCAGCATGAAGTAAAAAATGCATTTGAGCACAACCCTAAAATGACTTTTAACCCATACTGTTTTCCTGAGATAACCTAAGAAACCTGTTGCTGTGATTAAATGTAGAACGTAGCAGGAAAAAAAATCACTTACTAATTTTATGACAGGGAAATGTGCTGTGTAGGAGTCCTCAAGTGCATTTCAGTGCCATTTCAGTCAGTCTGTCATTGATTTAGGGGGCTATTTTCCTAGTAACTACTACTAGCATGATGTGAGGGTCTGTCACAAATTATGGTCATAAATCCTCTTGAAGTAGTGAGGAAATACTGAAAGTTCAGGTTGGCCCTGAAGTTTAAGTTGATACTTTGAAAGCACTGGGTCTTCTCTCTCCAGGGAAGGTTAAATGGGTTTAACTGTCTTTAGGTATGGTATGTGAACTAATTTGTTACTATTCATTTTGAATTAAATTATTTAAGTTTATTTTAACCACACAGAGATGCTTAAAAATTGCTCATACTATATATGTCTGAAATACACAGATTAGCACGACACACAAAGTCAGTACGTTAGAGGAACTTGAATGTATTTCATTGATACCCCAGTGTAAGTTCCACTGTTGCCTCTTGCTGCTTTAGCTTAAGAATTTTATTTTTTTTAGTTGTTTATAATGTTAGTAAAAGAGGCAATGGCTTTTGTCCCAGCTGTGAATTTTCTCAGTCCTACATGTTTCTTGAATAAGGCAAGCCAAGGTAACTTTTTAGCAAACAGAGGTTGTTTCTGGGAACTTGTTATCCCTTAGTGTTAAGGTAAGATTTGGCAGCGTAACAAGAAATAAAGATTACAAAACCTCTCTTGGAATATAGACACACCTGACTTACTCTACAAGAGACTCTACTATAACTCTGCTTCTAGTTAAAAATTAACCAGCAGTGTACATTTCAAAGCAATTGTCTCTGTTTTCGTCAAAGCAGAAGTAAATTTCACTTGGTGAATTTCAATTGGTGGTGCTCAGAAACAGCTATAATGACAAGGTTTAGTTTCATGTTAGATCAGTATTTCTTGTGAACTTACTGTATTGTATGAAAGCAGCCTGCCATCTGGAGACTGAGGACAATAACTAGGTTTAAATTCCTTAGAAGGAGGAGAAATAAAGCTACATAGAATACCTTCTTTCTAAGAAATCCTCTTATTTTTTTCCTTACATGTTTAACCCAAGGGCTATTAAACATTCAAAGTGTTTGGCTTTTGTAAGTTCAGAATTTCTCTTGGGAGTTGATGTGGCTGAAAAAAACACAGCACAGCACTGAGAACACTTGACAGAAATGGATGCTATTTTCTGCTCAAGACCTTTGTGGAGAACTCAAATAGGTACCAACCTGACCTTCAGGGGAAGAACGACAGCAGAACAATTATCCCCCAAAGTTTGTGGCACAGGCCAGCAATGATGCAGCTCTGTTATGCACAGTGGAGAACAGCATTTCCCTTAGATTTCGAGGAGTGGGGATTGTTCTTTTTTCCTATTCTTTCTGACAGGACATGTCCAACAACACTGCAAGTGCACTTAGGGCAGGAGCAAATAATTAAGACGATGGCTAGGGATGCTGGCTAGCCAAACCCATGTGCTGTTTGGACACTGAGGTCTTTCTGAAGAAGGTGAAGATCTGCCGTCTCCTGATAGCTCACATCTGGGACTACTAAACAGGAAAAAGTACTTCTGGAGAGTCCTGCTGCTGTTAAGTTAGGCTATGGAAAAGCTTATGATAGAGTCAAAGGATATTTTTAGTAATTCTTGAGATTTTGTGTGATGAAACAGTTGTGGTGAGAGGAGGAAAGAAAATGGGAACTATGTCCCACAAAGTATTGTTCAGTACAGTTGTTTGTTAGGAGCTTATGGGCCAACAATTCTTCTGGTTTCTTCTCTCTCAGAAAAATTGGAATGTGGAACTTAGCAGTGTCTCATCTTTGTGGTTTCTGTTTACTAAAGATTGGAAATACCTGTTAAGCCACACAGTTCTACTGAGAAGCTCCAAAGAGTGTAAGGGATGGGTGATGGGCTGGTAAGGGTGTCGAGGGTCTATGTAATAAACAGGATTTTTAATTTAGCTGTTCTTTCCTTTATTCTTGCTTGACTCACACTTTTCCTGCCAGCACAGGCAGATGTATGCTGTCATTTTGTATTGATGTTAAATCCATGGGTGACTTTTGCAAGGTTGCCAGTAAATTGACACATGCTTGTATTAAATTGGTGTGTTTGCTCTGAATGATAAAAGTGTTAAAGCAATTGAAACTGCCTTTAAACCAATAAATAATTTGTGGTGTGTTAGATTAACTTAATGGAAACAGCCTACTGGGAAAAGAGAGTTCTTGACTGTAAATCAGCTACAGAATTGTCTTCATTTCACAGTATGAAGGCTTTTTGCCATTGCAATAAACAGCACTGACAGCAGATGCAGTAGTAAGTTCCTGGTGAGATTGTCAGTGGTCTGAGAAGCTCAAATGTTGGCATGTGTGTTTGAAAGTGTGCCTGGTTAACGATATAATAAGTGTTGAGTTCTGTTTGGCACTTTTACTTTCTGAAATGCTGTATATATTTTAGCTAATTCTGAATGTTCTGCAAGGATGGCATCTGTTATTTATGTATTATACATAAGGAAATTGAGTTTCCCCAGTTAAAGTTAACTTACTTTAAACAGTGACAAAACTTGTCTTTGTGGCAGGCAGAATTTCTGAACTCTGGTCTTCCTGTTGAGACTATAGACGTAAACCAGGTAATTGTTCAATAAATCAAGTGTGCTGTTCCTGAGCTGTGGTGAAAGATGGTGCAACTGGAGAAATTAAGTTGCAAATGTGTTAGGGTGTAACTCTCCCCTCTACTATGGGAAGTAGAGAGATGGAAATTGTATTTCTGGTTTTTGTTTGATTACACAGAGGTCTTGATTTTCATTTTTTTCCTCATGGATTCTTGTTCAAGAGCATATGGTGTTCTGTAAAAGTGTAGTGCTTTTAATTTGATGGTCCTGTCCTTACAGGACACCTGTTTGCTTGAGTTTTGTCTGAGACGGAGATAAATGACTGAGTTACTCATCTTGACATCTCTTCATGTGGCTCAGAATTCAATAACATTTTGTGATGGTGATTCCAGAGGTTCTCTGATGCCCTTTCTTTAGTTGTCATGACTGTATATTTAGTTTATTTCACCATGTTGTTGCATTAAATGTGATGCATTATACATTTATTAATACAGGTTTTTGGAAGTGACTTGTTATACATCATTGCTAAAATGATAAATTAGCCCTTGGGGATTCTTGATCCTCAGCCTTCAAGAATTAGACTGGAGGTAGGAGGGAGCAGTCGGTAGAGACAGAAGCTTGACCTCTTCTTTCTGCAGTGTTTTTAAGACTAAAGCAAGGCCAGAGAGTGAGAGCAAGCGTGGTCTGTTTGTGTTTCTGCACCTCTGGGCAGATGAGGAGTAGCAGTGGATTGAGTGAACCTGCTTAGTGAATTTCTTGTCTTTGGGGTTTGGGAATCAAATAGTGTTACTATTGATGCCCTAAACGGCTGCCTAGAAACAGAGACTAGACAGGAATAAAGGAATAAAGGAGGGATTTATTTGAAAGGCCTTCAGATGTACGCTTTGGGCTCCAGAGGGTCCTGCCTCAGTGGATCCAAAATGGACAATAGGTCATGAGTTCTTCACACTTTTATATCAGCATAAATTCACCAACCAGAACCTAGCCAGTGATGTAATTTCCCAAGCTTTCCCCCCTTTCCCCAAGATGATGGTTTACAGTTTTTTGGCCTAGGACGTTCTGGGCGTCCCTGGAGAGCAAGCTGGAGAGACTTTGTTATGTCTGTGTGAGCATGAGAGAACAGCACTTAACAAGCTACAGGAAACTTCAGAGTTACACTTGCAGTACAGGATTTGAAAAATATAGAAGCTGAAACCTAAGGCATCGCTATAATATGGTTTTGCAGATGTTCTTTTTCTTTTTTGCTGTTTGGTGCTGGTTTTAACTAAATCAGAAGGAAGAAGAGTAGAGAATCTGAGAAGACTCAGATGATGAAAGTGTACAGTGCTGCTATAATCTATAGGTTGTTGATATGTCATTTGGGAGCTTCCATGGAATTCTGTATGTACTTATGGCTTAAGCTATGCACTCCAGAGTTTGAATTGGGCACAGATTACGCCTAACAGCAATAACACACTTAAATCCTTGTCAATAACTTCAGCATGCCTTCTGTGGAAATCGTGATTCCATCCAGTTTCACGGATGCTTTTTTCAGTCTTTGTACTGTTTTTCATTAATTTTGCACAAGCACATTATTTTCTGTTCTTCCATATTGAACTTGTACTAGCTATGCTTAAGAAGGGGAAAAAATTTCTTTAGGACACAATAAATGTAATTAAATGATGCAGTGTTTGTTGTTTTTTGTTTTGTTTGTTTTTTTGTTTTTTGTTTTTTTTGTCACCACACATCACACTGTAGAGTATGGCTATCAAGAAGGTCAAGTTGCTTCCTTTTGGCCGTGCTCTAAGAGATGAAATGCCTCTTAGTGGACTTCCTATGACAGTGGTGATCAGAAGTACCTTGTTTGTACTTAGTATGTGCTCCTGAAGCAAACAGCTGGGTTGTGCACGGGATAGATTTTGCAGGGTTCCCACCATGACACATCTCTGGGGGCTTTCTGGCTTATGCCACCTGGATCTTGATTTCTTTGTAGTTAGGATTTTTTTTTTTCTTGTTTCTCAGACTTCCTAAATAACATGTCCTTTAAATCTGGTCTGTCAGGTAAGACTGAAGGGTATTTTTTGTGACATTGAGTGAGTGGTCTGCCAGCTACCTTACTTTTAGGAAGTTTTGCTCATCCTTGCACCCAGTGGGGTGATTGGGCACTTTGTCATGTTCTTTTCCTTCAGCTCATCATTTCTAGGGTGTTGTGAAAGCTGTGGCATATTTCTGTGTAACCGGACTTTGTCAACTGAGTGTTGAAATCTCAGTGTGTCAAATTTTAGAAAGTCTCCTAAGCTGATTTCTCTAGTTTTAGTTCTAGAAGTGGAACATACATGATACTCGAGGCAATGTGAAAGGCCTTATGTCTTTACTGTTTTTATTCAAGTATTCATGTTCAAGTATTATTTTCAAATATTTAATAAAGGACAGTTTTTACAAGTTTTTGTGCAGATAAAAAAGTAAGGTTTTGGGCGCAAAAAATGATTGCTTTTGAAGGACAATCACAAAGCTGTGGCATTTGGAAATGTTTCTGCTGCATATTTGTCTTCACAATCCTGTTTTTAGTTCTGTGGTGGTTTGACCTTGACGGGATGTCAGGTGCTCACCAAAGCTGCTCTGTCACTCCCCTTTTCGACTGGACAGGGGAGAGAGAAAGTTTAAGGAAAGGCTCACAGATCAAGGTAAAGACAGGCAGAGATCACTCACCAATTACTGTCATGTGCAAAACAAGCTTGGGGAAATTAGTTGAATTTATTACCAGTCAAATCAGAGTAGGATAATGAGAAGTAAAACAAAACCTTAAAAATACCTTTCTCTCACCCCTCCTTTCCTCCTGGGCTTAATTTTATTCCCAGTTTTCTCCCTCCTCTCCATCAGCAGTGCAGGGGGACAAGGAAAGGGGGCTGCACTCAGGTCATCACACGTTGTTATCTACACAATAACTTTTTTTTCCTTGTTAAATATGTTAACCTGGGGACACTCCCACCAGCACCGATGGGCTCAGCCTTGGGCAGCAGTGGGTCTGTCCTGGATCCACCTGGCATTGGCTCTAAGGGACAGGGGGGGAACTTCCAGCAGCTTCTCATAGAAACCACTCCTGTAGCCTCCTCAGTTACCAAAACATTGCCACACCGACCAATAGAGGTTCAGTCACTTAGACTGGGGTCTTGCTGATGCCAGGAAAATACATTCTGAAATAGAGCTATCTTTTTATCTGTTTTACATTTCATTATATAGGAAAAAAAAAAAAGCAGGAGTTTGCCTCTTGGATAACAAGCTGTCTCTGCTGATGACAGTGAATGACTCAAGGAAGAGAAGGACTGGGAGGTTATGAGATTTATTCTCTGTTGTATAACTAGGGAATGTCTATATAACATACTTTGTGTTCCTTCTTAGTGCTTGAAGCTTAATACAAAAGTCAGTATGCTGTTTCTTGAACTTCTAAAAGCAGCAGAACTTAAAAACCAAAACCCTAATCCTTTGTTTTATAGAAGGTTTCACCTTTGACCACTGAATCATAAATTACCCAGTGTTAGATGTATATTGGTCCCTACTTACATTGTGCATATTGTTCCAAGAGCTCTGGAGGCTTTGTGTAACTAGTTATTTCAAATAAGGTGTCACTTATGAATTCTGTCCCCTTTAAGGAAGTTTACTCATGGCTACCAAGTTTCCTATTTTCTCTGTTCTGTCACCTTTTGCTTTCATTTCAGTTGTGGAAAATTTTCTGGTTTTAGAAAAAACTCAGAATAAAGTTGCCTGCCCTTTAGAAATAAATTTTGACATAAAATATTATATAAATTATACAAATAGTTTTACTCTTGCTTTAGATTTTTCTCTGATAGCTTCCCCTGCTTGAGATTCAGCAGCTTGAAGTATGATGTGTTTAAGCATCAATGTTTTTTTTTTCCAAAGGGAAAATGTTTTAGCCTCAGAAATCTGTATTGCCGACTTACCTGGATGTGTCTATCCCAAAGCATATAAAAGCAAATTAAACTGCTGAGTTATTCCTGTTCCCAAGTCAGAGCTAAGAGGATGAAAATGCACATGGGTGGCATTTTCCACTTAGAAAGTCTGTCCAGCTGTGGATAATTTAAAAAAATCTATATATTATCTACATCTTCAAAAGCCGAGTAAAAGAAATACGTAGTTAGGGGGAATTTTTGTCCGTCTGGGTTTTAACAGTATGTTTTTTACTGTCTGAATATGGTAGATTATTAATGTTTTAAATCTCAAGTTTGCAGGTGTTCAGTGATAGAAAGGGCATACTCAGAAAGAGTTACACATCTGGACTTACTTAGGCAAGCTGCGTAGTGAGAGTTAGTAGGTAGGGTGCAAGTAACACAGGCAAAATTATAGTGAAGCCTCAATAAATTGGAATTGAATAATTTGCACTCTTTCTCTGCCCCTGAAACCTGTATGAACTTGTATTTTCAACTCATCTGATCTATCTTCAATAGCCATCCCATCCTGAGCCACAGGATCCCCTGGCTCGATGTCAGCTGTGACTTTGGAATTTGTGCACAGGAGGAGAAGGTTTTCTGTGATGCCATTAAAAAGGTGCACTTTTCAATTGCAAAAGCCAGCTATGACAACTAACAGAAGGAGCCTCTCTAAAGAGTGGGGAAATATTCCTCGAGATTCTTTGAACAGAGTAACTGAATTCTTACGGATTGTCTAACTTAGCTTCTGTGAAGATTGTAATGGTGAAATTTGGAGAAATGCACAGACACCAGCGAAAATTTAAGTGTTGGATATACTTGCAGTGAATGAACCATGATCTGCAGGTGTTCTCCAGGAGTGGCAGACAGCTCAAGTGAGCTCTGTAGCTTGTGTGTAGCTACCAGACCATTCAGTTTTCCTGGAGCAGAGACGGAGTTGCTCCTAGTTTAGAGAAGTGCTGACCTAGGCGGAAGTAATCTCTGGCAAGGTCCTGGCTAGTTTATGGTGAAGTATTTACACAGGGAAGGGTGTGAGACTTTGGGGGGATGGGGAGCTTTTCCTCATGTGTCTGTGTGTGAGCATGTATACAATAAATATCTATGTTCTCACGTGCTTACACACTTGGTTAACCAGTTTCTCCTGCTCTCCTGTTTTTTCCCCCTTTCATTCTAATGGTTGTGTTATTGAATAACCTCCTGTTTCTGAAAAAAAACCCCTTCATAAGCCAAAAAAACCACAACCATGCTTTTTATGTAGACTTGAATGCCTGATGTTAGGTGTTGATGCAGAATATTAAGGAGGAAGGTTCCACAGTCGCCAGGTATGGGACTGGAATTCAGTATACCTGGATTTGTTTTTGGCATTGTTGCCAAAGCATGCCATGAAGTCTGTGAACTCTCAGCATTTTGTCTGAGAACAGGTGACAGTGATACATAAATGGTCTCTGAATGCATCTTGGAGTGTTTTACACAAGAAGCCCCTCAGAGCCATCTTCTCCTGGGCTTATGGTTTTTAAATAACCATCTAGTAGTAAACCTGCTTTGTTTGACTCCATTGCATTATTCTCTTAATGACTGTTCCATTAGAGAGAAATGAAGCCTCGAACTAACAGGATGGTAGGTAAATTACCAGTTACTTACAATGAAAGGCAGTGAGTATTTTATTCATCAAAATTGTATGCCCGATCAGTGTTCTGCACGTAAATATTTGACCTTGCGATACCACTTTCCATACCTTTTGCAGTCTTTATTTTACAATTTCTGTATGCTGTATCACTCTCCTATATCGGTAGTATTTCTTCTTAACTTGAAAGCTCTTCTAGGCAGGGATCTTGTATATTGTTTTTAAAACTTTTACCTGCTTGGTTTGTGTTTTTCCCCCCTCTCCCCTGACTGTCTGAAGAACCAAGTTTGCAAAAGTCTGAAATGTCTGTAGCTGGGTAATTTTTATTATTCAGTGGTCAAGAGAGCTCTTGGAAACTTGTTAGGTTACTTCCCTAAGTAGGATGATGAGGCAGCATCACTGAATGAAAGGCAGAAAACCAAACCCTAAACAAAGCAGAAAACCAGCCCCAAACCACGCTTCTATTTCTGGCAGTTTGGAAAAGCTGCCTGCTGTCCCTTTAGCATGTGGCTCCACTAACATTGTCGGCCCATGACAGAATTGGTAAAACTGGAGGAGCTGCAATTGAGTGTGTGTTTGAGTGCTGCTTTTCATTCACCCTAGTGCACATGGCAGAGAAGATGAGCAAGTGGAAATATTTTACTTGTGACCTCTGTTGATATTATCTCTCAACTTGCATAGTCCAAATTAATGTTTTCATTGTTACCTGCAAAAGATGTAAATGATCTAGGAATCATTTACCTTGGGTATCATCCACCATGACACACCTGGTCCTTTGCCATCTTGTGACAGCAGTTAGTTCATGGAAAATAACTCTGGTTGCTGATTCCCAGGTTGTGGAACTCCTGGCATCCAGAGATAGAGCACATCTGGTGCTGGTCCTCAGAGGCAGAATACAGCCAGCCCAGAGCTTACTGCATGTGGGGAATTATGCAAGTGACTTGTTTTCCCTGAACAATGGCTATGGGATCTTTGTAAGTGTTGGCCTCTTGCCTGGTTGGGTTTTTTTGGTTGTTTTTTTTTGTTTCGTTTTGTTTTGTTTTTCCTGAGGAAGTCTGTGTGTAATGAGGGAGGATGTGGAGTACTGTAAGTTCTTGGTGCAGCTGACTTGGTCCTCCAAGCAGTCTTTGCTTCATGACAATGGTGCTCTTATATTTGCAAAATGCTTGTTCAAAAACCACTGTAGAAGACACTCGGCACATATAGGTAAAAATTCTGGTGTCCTGTCTTTTGTGCTTTTCTGACTCCTAGGATTCTGTGCATTCAGGGTTGCAGGGCCATAGAAGAAAGTTTTCTTTCTAAAGGAGATGTACAGAAGTACTCAGCTTTGAGGAACTTACTTGGAGCCTGTTAGAGTCTCCTGCCTTGTACAGATGATAAGGCTTTTGTAGGGTAACAAAACTTGCTTTGTTTGAGGTAGGATATGAATTTAAAATCTAACAACTATTCCACAATTACTTCCCCTGGGGTGCTTGTATTTTGGAATGGTTTCCCCACAAAGATTAGTTCTGGAATACTTTATTATAGTCCTTTATTCGTCTTGGTCTTGGAACTCATTTCACACTGTGGGGATTGAGAGTGAGTTACAGGCTCATGTTACTGAATCTGAGCATCTGCTGGTCACATCTTGATGTAAACTGTTTCATTATCATGGTTGTTTATAACATGTCACATTTCCGTGCGCCTGTTGATAGCCTCTTAGGACCCCTTTGTCCACAAATGGTCTTTTCTGAGGGCAGATGCTCTCCAAGAGTCTGTGGGAACATTTTGGGTCCCATGGCAAGAGTGTTTTTCAGACACATTTGGCCCTTGATGGGCAGTGAGGTAGAGGTGGGTGGGAGGACTTGTTTCGATGGACAACAGGAAAAATACCAATTTGCTTGGGAAGCCACGGTGTAGGACAGGTACACTCAACTTGTGTGTGCAAGTTGGGGGTAGGAATTTGTTCTTTTACTTGTAAATTCTGCTGTTTTGTTTTTTAATTACTGTTAAATTCTCCAGGTGTTTAGATCCCTGACCATTAGTTGTGAGGAAGCTGCTTTACACATTCTTTCCTGCTTATTTTGAAAGTCTAGCAGCAGGTTTGTTTGGTTTTCTGTTGTGTGGGTTGGTTTTGGTGTGGTTTTTTTTTTTCTTTTGTGTTTTTACTTATTTCAACTTTATGAATAAAACCTTGCTCTCTATTGGAAACTAAAATGGCTTCAGGTGTCTCTTTGCTGATGCTCAAGTGTCATTGCTGTTGCAAACCACTGTGTTGGCAGGCACTGATCAATGGGTCAATAAAGCTTCACAGCACTTGAGAGACGATGTACCATTACTAATGAAAAGCCTTTGCATGGTTTCTCGAGGCTTGGACATCAACTGGAGGTTGTAGAGAGGCTGCAGGGATAAAAATATAACTTGTCAGCTGCTGTGTTCTGAATTGCAGCTGCATGCAGTGCTTTCTCCTGTGTAACTTGTCTTCCACTTTACTGTGAGGCAGAAGCGGTCCACCAAATCCTACAAAAACCTCCCGTTTTCTCCAAGAACTAATTTTGATAATTTTTTTTTTCTTTTTAAATTGAAATGTTTTACATGCAAGAATAGATCAGACAAGCACAGTGGGGGATGTTTAAACATTATGTGCACACACTTAAAACTGCAAAAAGAAATTTTAGCACCAGTTTGTTATTACAAAGTCTGAACTAATGTTGGCTGTTTATAAAAGGGAATGGACTTCACAGGGTTATTTTCGTATTTAAACTTCAGCAGGACACTGGGAACAGATTACTGTGAGTATTTGAGTAACTTGTGTTTGCTTAGTTTGCTTGGCAACATTACTTTTAATGAATTCTTAGCTTTTAAGCTGTTCAAATTCAATTCCAAAACTTTGGCGTTCACCAGGAAGGTAAGATGACTGCAAAAAAAAAATCAGTGCGTTTTTTTTTTTTTTCTTTGCTTGTTTGGTTTCTTTGTTTGGGTTTTTTTGGTGTTTTTTGCAGTTATTGATGTGTATGATGTCAGTTGTCAGATCTCTGTAGTGTATGTAGCCAGAAGTGACTGTGTTTTATTATCTTTATTCAGAAAGACTTTGAAACATGGAATGGTAATTTATTCAAAGCCTTGTCATAAATATTGCTTAATCCTAAGAGGAAAATTTTTGCTGGGATGATCCCAAAACATTAACAAATAGATCAGTCTACAGCAGATAGGCAGGCACAGAATGCTTTCTCCCACGTTTGGCTGAGCATGTGCCAAATGCATGATCAGACTCTGCTGGATACTACACATCTCCCAACTTCAGCTCCACCTGTTGCACTGGCAAAGCAGTAATGGTTTCAAAATTCTTCCCAGTGTCTGAAATGGCACAAAACTTTCTAGTTCTGACAGCTGCAAGTTCGTGTTAAAAAAACAAGGTTTCCTGAAACTTGTGTATTTGCTACCTCAAAGCACATCTTGCTACACAGTTGTAAGATGGGCACTAGCAGAAAAGGCACGAATTAGGTTTATTTGCAGTTTATTGTTTAGGTTTTAGTTATTTTTTTACTCTTCCCCAGAGGCCGATTTGACTCAGCAACTGGTTCTCTTACTGCTTCCTAAATCCTGGAGAATGGTTGTGTATGGGTGGTTTTTTTTCCCCTAATACAACATATAGGCACAGATCATGCAAATGAAGTTATGACAGCATATTGCCATTCAGTGAATTTACCAATTTTATATTTTTTATGGTCTACTGGGAACTTTCTGTAACTAATGGTGTTACATTGAGCCATAAGGAGCTTGTTGGCAACGCCTGGTGTAGATTAGGATGAGACTGTGTTTCAAATGGAGTGTTTTGTCCAGTGGTTTTAGTTGAAGCAGCATTCTGCTGTGATGCTATGCTCCTTCTAGTGACAGCACAAAAATGCTACGTGGCTACGTAGCAAGTTAGGGCTGAAAGTAACCTGCTTAGTTATCTTTTGTTTTGTGGGATGCCTTATCCTTATCATTTTTTTTTTTTTTTTCAGTTTTATTGTTTTAACTTCCTTCTGTTCTCCCCTCACCACTCTCCCGCCTCTGTCAAACTAAATACCTGCATCACAGAGGAGAAAGAGAGTGACTGCTCAATGAAATAGGCTAAAATATGACTTAAATAAATTTTTCTGTAGTCTAATAAAATTGTGATACTGAAAGATCAAGGATTTGATGGGTCTAACATATTCAACTTTGAAGGAAGAATAATGCCACATGTTTCTATGCTATTTACATGTTGCACAGCCTGTGATGTGATGGTTCTCTGTGTTGTTTTTTTTTTTTAATAAAAAAAATCTAAGTTCAGTGTCTTATTTTTGCAAGTCTTTAATTGTTTGCGCTGCACCTCATTAGTGACAAGAATAGCATCTTGGAGAATCTTCTGAGCAATGCAGAAACAGAGCATGTGTTTGCATTTATAGTGTGATGTGATGTGAAGGAGGGTTAATTGTATGGATTAACTGTTCTCTGGAGTAGATAGATGTTTTCTCCTTTGATGTTGTGGTATCCTTGGACAATTAATGCATGAACTGAAGTTTTTGGTTTGAATGTTTTGTCTTAAGTAGCCTTTAGAAATGTTTGGTGTCATGTGGTGTCAAGTCTTATTACCTCATTAAGCATACATATATATGTGTGTATGTGTGTGTATATCTATATAAAAATGTATTCTGCAATCTGAGGTTTTAGAAAGGAAACAACTTAATGCTATAATCGGTGGAACACATTCTTGAGAGGTTTTAAATGCCCTAACTTCCTTCAAGTAAGACTTAAGAAAGCTGATGTTTCTCATGTGTTGATAATAACATAGGGGAAATAAAGCATCTTCTCATTTCAGAGCTTCTTGATGTACAACAGCAAATGGGTGATAATGAATCATAGTTACTGGCCCCTTGGTGGCTTTTATAAAGTAAGTTGGTGGTTTTGAATCTCCTTCCTGCTGAGGTGATTGTGTGTCTGAATGCAGACAGTACTGCTCTGCATTGCAAGTACTGGTCGCAGCAAAGGAGACAAAAACCTCTGAATTGTGCTCAAAAGTGAGTTACTTCCTTCACCCAAGTGAGTCTGTTGATATCAAGGGTGACCCATATTGCCTATGGTAATTAATAGAAGCCTGACATAAGTAGGGAGTTCTGGATTTTAGGTCCCCTTTTTAAAGGAGAAAAAGTTTTAATTTTTGTTTGCATCTTAGTTCATTTCTGCACCAGATGAGCTTGATAAAGAACATTCCTATTTCTACTTTGTACTACTATTGTTGCAATATTACGGTATTTTCTGTAAGGACAAGGTGAAGGCTGCCTTAACTCTGAGCAATTATTTAGTTACAGGAGCTGCCTAAGTTTAGTGTAGAAGTGAAGGACTTTTGTCAACTGTGCTTCAAATTAGTGCTTGTTTGGTGTGGCTTGGGGTGTTTTTGTTGTTGTTGGTTTTGTTGGTAGGTGCTTTTTTTGCTGTTTCTGAGGAGAAAGCTGTTTTTCCTAAAAAGTGAATGTTTTGTGGTCTAGTTTACATCTAGTTTTTAGAGAAGGTAGGTTTTTCCTCTAGCTTAACAATACCCTGGCTGTTCAGCCTTCTCTTTCAGACAGTGCATCAAAGACTTGGTGGATGCAGACAACATGTTCAATTTCTTGAATTTCACAAATGAAATTTATGGTGTCTTCTGTTTGCTTTTGAAATTATTCACATAAGGCTTACATTTGGGGCATATTTTTAAGCAAGTCTTCCATCTTTAGTATGTAAGAAAAAAAGCCCTTCCATTTGCATGTAAATCTGCGGGTTAAATTGAATCCCCCATTGTATTATAAAAGGGCAGATGTTTGTTTTGTATTTAGTCATTGAATTCATACCTGGAGGGAGTTACTTAAATGCAAATGCTTATTTCTTGCATATATTTCATGTTTATTAACAGTCTGCTGCACAGTCTTGGTTATAAAAAGTTAAAATGCAGTTGGTACTTGACAGTGTGCTAGTGTCTGACATGTTGATTGTGCCATCTTTGTCACATTTCTGGATTGGAAACACGATTTTAGGCTGTGGGTCATACATAGCTTTTTGTATTAACAGCTGTAGTTTGCAGTGTTATTAATAAATAGAAGTATAGGCACACGCTTAATAGGGAGGGTGGAATCCAGGACATTTAAACTCTGAAACAGCCTGCAACAGCTGGAAATAGAAGAGGTGTAAAAACTGTTTGTGGTAAGCTTGCTGTGCCAAAAGGCTTTCACGAGGGAGCAGGCACTGGGCACTGATCCTTGTCCTGCTGTGAGTGTGTGCAGTGCTGGGCAGAGCACTGCAGGGGTGGGTGTGCTACCTGCGTTCTGCCTCACACTCCCAGCCTGCTGCCTGAAGGACAGCAGTGCTGGGTAATTTTCCTCCACTGTTGTGTGTGGTTGAAATAGTTGCTTGGAATATCATTCACCTGAAATGCCCTGGATGTCTTCCAGACACCCAGGAGAGAAAGGTTCCTGCTGCGGAAGTCCTCGGTCATGTCTTCGTTGCTGAAACAGGTGGAATGACTACACTGATACTGCAGTCTTGACGTAAAATTCCTGATAGAGTCAGTGCAATTCCATGCAGCTGATGAAATCTTGGGTGAGGAGTGAAATAATGGCAATGACTTTTCACTTGATATAAGATTTCTACTTCTCTTCTGGCACCTCTACATTAAAATAGCTGTCTCAATGGAAAATTTACATCTTTCTCTTTAGCAATGAGGACACAGCCAAGCAGTGCAAATGGAGGGTGGAGAAAGGTGGTATGGTGCATAAAACAGGATGATCAGATCACTCATGGCCACACATTGCTTGAGTTAGTTTTGGTATAGTAAAAGCAAATGCACTTTGTTCTGCCTTCCATGATACTGCTTCCTTGTGTAATGCTAATAGGCTTGTGCCCTTCCTTCTGCAGAAATAAGGGATAGGGTTTGGACAAAAAGCACTTGGTTACACTTCTCTAGATACGTTATTTGTCAGAAATCCTGTTTCTTATTTGCAGTACACCTTGTCTAGGCTGCCAAAGGAATGGGAGATTTGGGGTGGATGAGATCATTCCAAAACTGTTCATCATAGTAAAGTCTATGCCTTTTTTAAAAAAAGAATTGTAAGGTAGCTTGAG
The DNA here is from genome assembly GCA_013396875.1 of Vireo altiloquus. Classification (NCBI taxonomy): domain Eukaryota; kingdom Metazoa; phylum Chordata; class Aves; order Passeriformes; family Vireonidae; genus Vireo; species Vireo altiloquus. The sequence goes on along the minus strand of VZRF01009557.1, from coordinate 1,474,291 downwards.
GTATGAAAAGGATATAAGTTACTCTCTTTGGAAAGAAACACTGGCTATGGTTTTACAATGGTCCTAATTGTCACACTGGGCTCTTACCTTGGTTGTGCTGTGGACTGCATGACCCTGAATGCTGGTCCTCTGGGTTTCCTTTCATTCTTTGCCTTGTGTTTCTAGACAGCAAGTTTTTCAGCTGTGACAGTCCTTTCCAGTGTGTCCACACTGAATCTTTCAGTGTGCACATCACAATTCTGGCTTGTAAGTGTCTCCACAGTATGAGTGATCATAGTTCGTGTTGTGTAGTTTGTTGTTTTCTTTTTTTTCCCCCCACCTCATTTCTCTGCAGGGACAAAATTGACTTTCTTCTGATTCTGCCCTCCTCCTCCCGCTTTTATACTGAACTTCAGGTTTTTTTAGACATTCATTTCCTTTCTTGTTTGGGAAAGGCAGATATGTGTTGGGTTAAAGCAATAATTAGGTCTGGCTGTTTATACAGGTGGGGAAATCACGTGTAGAAGGAAAAGAAAGAATTAAATCTGAGTGACCTGGGAAGAAGAGAATATTTTTTTTTTTCTTTTTCTTTCTTAGCTCTTTTTGGAGTAAACCTGCTGTCGAAGTTGAGGTGCACCATGCTTTTCTAGTACCTCTCCTACTTTGTGTTTTTGTAAGATGAAAGTATTTGACAACATTGTGGCAGCTTCTCTGGCCTATGCAGTGCAGATGGTTAATTTCTTACGCCAGTAAGATGTTATTGGGACTCACATGAAAATTTCAAGAGGCGAATAAGACTAACTTGAAAATCAGCTAATAATTTGTCATAGCTCCACATGGAAATATTTCAAAATCTTTAGTTTGGGAGTTTGTGCAGGGCCAAGTTTATGCCTAAAGCATAAGAGTACAGCAGACTTGTGCATACCAAGGTATTATTTTTTTAAGCACTCAACCTCTTCTAAAGTTCCCTCCCTTGAGCAGTATGTGGACAAGACACAGCAGCACAAGAGAAGGTGCACTGCAGGTCTGCAGCTGGGCAGTATTCTGCCTGCAGCTGAGCTAGGCAAAGAAGTTGCCTTACTGTTTTTTATAAAATCTATATGCCTTTTAAAACCCAGATCCTTTTGACAGGATCAGCTGAAGGAAAGCAACCGTGTGAGCAGCCAAATGGGCAGATTTCAGGACGCCAGAACGTCTGTGGTGTAGCGGGGGGGATGGGCAGTGACATGCCACTGGGGAAGGGCAGGAATAGGTGGCCAATTCAATCAAACAGCAGAACAAAACCCGTCTGACCCAGCCCAATACAAAGGGCATATTTAAATCAAGATCCCTCCTAACACGGTGTAGCTGCAGTTCGATTTGCACAGTTTCTGTTTTGGCCTGGAATACTGCATTTGTCAGGGGTGTGTGTCCTGCACTGCCCAGGGTACAGGGTGTTTGGGGAACCCCTCCAGCTGCTCCTCATTACAGATTTGCCTTGGTGTACCACATCACCTCTTCTTTTATATTGTTCTTCGTCTCGTTTTTTAGTTCTTTCTGCTTGATTATATACCACACTATCAATAGTCACACAATTCTGCAAACACCAGAATTCAACAGACACCAAGGAGAGTGACCAATTAATAATCTTGAGATGATACAGAACAGTAATTAACTGTAAAAACAACAAAACAAAAATGTTAAACAGCTCCTGTGTAACTTACCTTTTAGAGCCCCAAACTTCTACTGCCTCTCAGATTTTCTTAATTTTTCAATAATTATCTAGACTCAAAACCTTTTCCAAAAAGGAAATGAGGCATTCTGGGGCTGAATTCCAAAACACGTTTCCCCTCTTGCACACACAGACTACCAGTCTATAAATTTAGGTACAGAGCTAATACAGTCTGCTTTCTTTTGAATATTACCAACACTTCTCCAAATGTGGAGACTCTTTTATTCTGGAGGATTTGAGCTGACAACTTTGTTTTGTGGAAATGTCCTTAAATTCTGCATTATGGAAAGACAAATAACATAGATGACTACTTTATGTTTCTTCAGATAAGCTGGCAGAAGATGTTCCTTTTTGTAGTTCCATCAGTACAAACACTTGCATGACAAATACTGACCTTAAAAAGACAAAAGTAGCCATAAGGAATTGATTTGGTTGCATCAATGTTCTTGGCTAAGGCAGAATCATCTTCTGCAAGGAGTGATTTGCAAAGCTTGGAACAGGTTGTTCTGTTTATCTGCTGCCTTAGAGGTGGTAAATTAAGCATTACCAGTGATATAAGTACAAGCACAAGGTTACAGATTTCATTATCTGAAATAACCTTTTTCACCTCATCCTCTTTTTTCCCTCCTTCCTAATGAGCTCTCACAAAAACTAAGTCTTGAATATTTGACTGGAACATAGTCTGCACGAAACCCAGAAGTTTATGTCTAATACTTGGCACTAAAAACTTTTCTTAACTTTACACCCTCTAAAGCTCAGTATCACGTGGCAGGATCCATTTAACAAGGTGGTTTTATTTGGGAATACTCTTAATTGTTAGAAGAAAACCACGACAAATTGTGGAACCTACATTTGAGATTTGACTGCACTTTTGTTCCACTCAGTAACATTTGTCAGCAGCTGAATCTAGCACAGGCTATTTCTGAGTCTCTTTTTCTGCAATTTACAAATACAGTACATATTGTACCTTTGGTGGAAATAGAAGTAAAATACATTTTTTTCAGCTGTCTCAAGATCTGTGTTTTTTGGAGTTAATATAACATCTGGAACTGGAACTAGAAATTGGAAACAATTCAGATCAGAAACAAGCATACCTTTGTCAAGCCTGTATTTGTTCAAGTCCTGGATAAAATTTGCAAGCCAAATTTTCCAAATTATGTAGAACCAGTATTTTATCCATTAAAAGTTTGGAACCCTCATCACTGTGTAATCTACTATTATTGGCCAGACAGCTGTCTGCCAAACCAAGGAGGAATACTGAAGAAGGAAAAACAACAGAAAAGAACCTTGCTCCCGTTGACATCCAGAATCTAAAAAGGGGACACTGCAGGGTATTTTTCCATTCATGGATTGACCTGAACTGTTATTCCCAGAAAAAGTCATGTTTAGCTGTTCAAGGAAGTCACCCCTTTGTCTGCATTCTTCTCAACCAGTTTATGCAGAAGTAGGACAAATCTTCAGTTTCCTCTGCAGTTTTAAATTTGTTGAGCATATCATGGGGGTGGGGGGGAATACACGCCTATTGCATTTAGAATAACAACAGGAAAATTGTTGCCATGTACTCTGCATCACAGAATGTGAAACATCCAAGTATGTTTTTTTCCTGTCACATCCCCCAACCCTATTTTTAAGCACTGCCTTCTGCACTTACCCATTTTGGCAAAGCCCAACTGCAGTGTCGTGTAAGAGACTACTTCAGTGCCACTTCTGCTTATTCTAAAATGAGAAAATACCAGAAATCTCAATGGACAGGCTGTTTCTCACTTTTGTGGGAATGCCATATTAATTCTCTAAAAGAAAACTGTCGTGAATCACCAGACAGCTCCAGCATGGAATATGGTAAACGCTGTTAGGGAATTGGAGCTGTTGTTGGAGAAGCTAATGGTATTAGACAAAATGCAGGTTTGTACCTGAAAGAATCCATAATCAAAATATGAGACCTCACTGATAAAGCAATGAACCTGCTGTTGAAGTGAATATGCCTGTGATAAGAATCTCTATTTCTATGATGACATCTTCTCAGTGACTTGCTGAGTGACTTGCCTCAGAACATGGTTCTCAGAGGCTTCTGCACTGAGCTTCTGGCAGAGGTAGGGGCACTATGGGCCTGCATGAAAAACACTATAAAGCAACACTCTTCTTCCTTGAGTGCAAGTAATTTGTCATTAAAGGTTACCCATACTGTTAGTTTTCTTGTCCCAGGGTCATAAGCTGTAAATGCTTGCAGCACCTTTCCCTCTTAGGGGGGCAGCAGCTGGCAGACCATGGCTTTGTACAGCTGGAGGAGGTGAGCATCCTGTGCCGTAGTCTGTGATGGGGCTGGAGAAGTTGCTTGGTACATCTTGAAATAGCAGGTGGTGTGTGGGATCTGTGGCAGCCTTCCTTGTGTCACACTGTTTCTAATTTAACACCGAGGAGGATTGGAGGCTGGCTGTGGTGCCAGTGGATCACCCATGTGTGTGCAATGGGTCTCTGCTGGGTCCAATTCCTCTGTTTTAGCACTGTGTTGGACTCAAACGTCCCAGTGCAGACCCCTGCAGTACTGCTGCCTACTTGTTCTCAGAGAAGGGGAGTTTTCACCTTTCTTGTGGGGTTTACTGTCTTCATTTAGACTGGGATTTTCAGCATACCTTGGGAGCTTTGACCATCCTCACTGAAGTTTGATGGAAATTGTCCGTTTAAGCTCCCTTGGAGTTCAGTGCAGGTTCTAATCTTCAACCAGCACCAAACTCAAAAGCTGATTTGTAAGACTGGAGAATGCTCAGTTTAGCAGCCATTTTCAAAGTACTAGTTTCCAGAGCTTGGTGGTGGTGTCTGTCTGAAGCCAATTCCCCTAATCCCCAATAGATGGTATATTTGTACTTAAACTGTCATGTGTGTTGTGGTTCTTGAACAGCAAATTGCAGCAGAAGCCTCAGAAGAACAAACAAATGGTTGTGAACAGTATACTGCTTTTGGGAAAATCCTGTGTATATTTTAACCTCTGTAAAAAGCTCGGGTGAGAACCTTCCTGAGGTCAGGAGGATGTGGGGGTTCAGACTGCAGAGATTTTATCTGCTTAACATTAGCTAGTTGGGATTGCATGAGGCTGCAATCCTCAAAACTGTTTGGCTCAACACCAGTTGTATATTGCACAGAGAGAGATTGCCAAGAACCAGTTTTGCAATAATGCTTCGAAATTTCCTCTAATGATACAGACCTAATAAAAATTGCTTTCTGCTCTACTGAATCATGTTCTTCTCTAAATAAATGTTTAAAGTGCTTGCAAATCTTATCTGATGAGTATCTCATCGTACGTTGATGTGTCCCCAAATCACAGCTGATATTTTGGGTTTTGTTTAGTTTTTCAGCAGATCTTTAAAGATGTTCTGTATGCTACTTGGTGGTCCTTGTAGTGTTGTCAGCTCACATGTGCTTGGCTGTCGTCCTTTCCAGCTGCTAAAGCTGTGTTAGAAGATGAAATATGCTGTTCTATGTAACCAATTTCAGTACTTGGCTACAGCAGTACTAAGGGCAGCCTGAGAGAGCCATTGCCTGGTGCACCAGGAGAGGCATTTGTGTGGTGTGCTTAATGGGTGGTCTTGGGAAAAGAGAGAAAAGTTTGAGAAGCCCTCCTTTAAAATAATGTGCCTACATAAAAGTGGTCTTGAACACATGTAGCTTGCTTCCAGGATCTGCAGAGATGGAAGTGTACTGAATTATGCACACTGAATCCAATAATTTGGCTTTTTTGATGTGTGAATTTTTTTTTACTTCAAGTAGGTAATCTAACTAGAAACAGGACAAAAGAACAATGAATAAGTTCAGAGCATGTTGTTGGAGATTTTAAAAGTATTTAATTGCCACCCAGCTAAATAGAACAAATCCTAAATTTCATGATTTGCGTAAAGCACCTTTGCTGGACTTCTTCAGAGCATGCTCTTCAGAGAAATACTTTGGCATCTCTTGACCAAGGGAAATGAACTAATTTAGCCCAGTGGAGATGAAATGGTATATAATCAGTGCTATATTTTGTTGTTACTGCTAACATTATTATTTAAAAACTAGGCTGCCAAACAAAACCAGCGGTCTGAAGTAACTCTCGTCCTCCTAAAACCCTGTCATTATTGTGTGTGTGGGAACCCTATGCAATGCGAAAAATATAACAAGGTCTTCAAAAGACTTGCTGCTTGTTTATTTAAAAAACGAAACAAAAGTAACTCAAAGTTTGTTTAACAATATTTTAACATTACTGTTTGATAAAGCTGCTAAATTCATCTGTTTTGAGAGGGCAACAGAAACAGTGATGTGAGTTACTGGGAAGTTCAAAACTATTTTGTGTAAAACCTGGCATAAACACGATCAATCCCAGACCAACTTAATCAAGATTTTCAGTGAAGCAGTATGGGGAGTTCAGTCCACTGAGCTCTTTTCATTAAGTAGTTTTTGATTTCAAGACATATGAAAGAAACTCCTTTCTTGAGGCAGGAATTAACTGTACAAAACCCATACCTGGGGAATGGCTATCCAACTGCTGTTGCAAGCAATTTTGTCGCTTCTGTAGTGTGCTCCAGTATCTTCAGAGCATGTTCCTCTCTGCATTGTGTCTGCATTTTCTTCCCCATCAATGAAAGCCACAAAATCTAACCTGATCTAGTTTCTTCCGTGTATGCTTTCTCCACTGGCTAAGAAAAACTGAACTTCAGCCTCTCATAAAAGTGTTTGCTGATTGGTCTGTTGTTTTACTGTGTTTTTATCTCACAGCCTTCCCAGCTCGTCTTCTTGATGAGAAGAAGCTTTATGTTTTCTAAACCCACTTAAACCTTTTTTATATACTTTCTGTGGACCCTTTCCAGCTTACTGCTGCTAAACCAGATGTCCTTTAAACTTGCATAATTTATTTACATAACCCACTTCCAAATATATTTGTGGCTGAAGCCATGTCACTTCTTGTAGGTACATTGATGGATGAATGGCCTTGCTTTTACCATAGCCTGATAGCAAATAGATCATTGAGATCTGGTCTGTCTTCTGGTATTCTGCAGTGATACTCAAGACAATACTCAGCATATATAAACAAAACCTTTACCAAATACATTTTATAATATGGGATACTGGTGTGGATTGGATTACTGCACACTGGTGTATGCCTGGTGTGACCATGGAAATAATTTAAAATATAGACCGTTACAGAGGAAAGTTTACAGAAATTGCCTGCTGTACACAATGTCTGTAAATGTATGATATTCTTAGTGGTCTCACCCTGAATTTCAGACCTCGATTGTAAGTAAAATCAGATAAAATGGAAGTGAATCCTCCTTATTTGATAACCAGAACACCTCATGGTTTGGAAAGCAAAATTCGTATCAAATGGATTGAACAGGAGGGTTAGAGGAGTGAGGTGTAATTTGGAGAAGGAGTATATTTTCCTCTTCAAGTAGTGCTATAAACCAGCCATCACTGACATGATCAGCTCACAGAGAGAAGTTTTAGCCCTGTGAGGAATGAAAAGCTGAGTGCATCACTGAGCCTTTTGTTGGAGTATCTTCAAATGCCTTACTCGAGCATGAGTGGCTTCACTGCAGCCTTTTGAGATAATAACAGCAGAAGGAAGGGTATGTTTGTAGCAGGAGGAATGATTTTTAAGAATTGTTGGGCCAAGGTTCCTGCTCGAGTTCTTTGCTAAGAGAGAAGAAATGTGTGGGAGTGAAACCAAGGAGTCCTGATTTTTTTTTAGTCTTGTGCCCAAAAACTGCTACCACCTACCTCTGTGTTGGAGCAAAAATATTCTATAATGTAGTTATTACACTGGGAATTCACTTTATTTTCAGTAATGTGTTTTGAGGATGACAGTCCTCTTCAGAGGACTCTACCTGGCAAGCTGAAACTCAGGTTGAGTATGGGCAGTTAGTACTGGAAGATCAGCATTCAATCTTATCTTTTGACATTGATGGTTTCCCAGAACAGGAAGGACATTCACCTGCTGGAGGGTCCAGAGGAGGGTACCAAGGTGATTAGAGGGATAGAGAACCTCTCCTACAAGGGGAGGCAATGAGAATTGGGGTTGTTCAACATGGAGAAAAGAAGGCATTGAGTTGACCTAGTTTTTATGAGACCAGGTAGTGACAGGACAAAGAGGAATGGCTTCAAACTGAAAGAGAGTGGGTTTAGATTGCATATTAAGCAGAAATTTCTTTGCTTTAAGAGTGGTGAGACACTGGAACAGGTTGCCCATAGAAGCTGTGGGTGTTCCCATCCCTGAAAGTGTTCGAGGCCAGGTTGGCTTTGAGCAACCTATTTAAAGGTCTCCATGCCCATGGCAGGGGCAGTTGGAACTGGATGATCTTTAAGGTCCCTTCCAACCCAAACCATTCTGTGATTCTATGATATCCAAGGTCTAAGCCTCCATGTACTCCAGAGAGTTAGAGCTGGACAAGAGGGATCAATTTGTGCTGTAGGAGTTTCTCCAGTTAATATATGGCTGTTAGGACCCTACTTACAGAGTCTTGTTTCTGCATAGCAGCTGTTTTTAAGTGTAGAGAGCTGATGCATGCTTGCTCCATATCCTGCCTTAGAGTTTCAATAACATGGGGCAGCCTTGGGTGCAAAAGTTTTGACATGTTTGTTTTTTACCATCTTGCATGCCTGTGGGAAGGGGGTGTGGGGGTTTTTTGCTCTTTGGTAATAAATGTTTTTGTGGTTTGGGACATTGCTGCAAGAATTATGCTGTTCTCTCTGTCCAGCTGTACAGATGGCTTAACCACAGAGGTCTCCATTGCAATTGTCCTGTTAAGGATTGAAATAATATTTAAAATATAAGTTGGTGCACATGCTGTAATTTTGGATGGCTATTTGCGCTTGTATGCTTATTAAAATGAGATCCTCATTTTAAGTTGTGTGCCAGGTTCCCAAGATCCTCAGTCACTTTTCTTAAAAGCACAGTTAAACCTTTCCATGAACTTTAGCCTAGTTAACTGGTTTAAGAACTGGTAAGTTAGGCTCTTCTCCTGTGCTATACATAGGATTTGTGCTTGTTCTGTGCTTCTGGTGCTTTCAAGGGTAGAAATCATGCACGTGCCTCAGTATTCTCATGTCTTTCTATTTTGGCTTTAAGGGGAAGGACACAAAATGTAGGCATGTCAACAAGTATGAAGCAGTAGTATAAATATAACTTTTTGAAACTCTGGCTCAACTTATCTTAGAGTTGCAGCTTTGCAAAAAAACAACAACTGATGACAAATGCGTTGTTGATTATCATTCATGATCATCTTAGTCTTAATATGTATGTTGAGCCCTGTCAAACTGGTTTTTAGAAAGTTATTACTGAAACTAATAGCAAAAACCATAAAGTGCATTTTTTAGTTTTGTTTCATGTCACTTTTCTGGGGCTAACGGGTACCCATGAAGCATTTAATAAAATTCAAGTACTCTAAATGTGATTGGTACAATTAAAACAATGCAAGTTAATGACTGAATTCAGAAACTGATACTGTTTATGGTAGTCAACCAAATGGATTACACAAAAGTGTACAAATCCTCCAGTCTTAAGTTATGTCTGCACAAAACAATTTTCTTGATGCAGGTGGAACAATTAAAATTTAGTAACTGGCCACAGATAAGGAATGAGCATTAAAAAAGGATCAAAGGCAAAGCTGGAAATGGAACCCTTGCTTGATTCCTACCTTGCCTGATCAGAAGTGTTTCCTTTTCTGCAGTTAATAGACTGATGAGAAGCTCTGTTTTCACACGGTCGTACAATAGGCCTCTGTATAGATAGCTCGCTACATTGTCAAGTCAAGGGTGTGTTTTCCAGTTAGCAGAAAACCTCAGGAAAATTGGTGGGTTTTTGCACAGAAATAATATGTCTTCCTAGAGTGAAGTGGTTTTGATCAAGTACTGCACGATCCAAGTAAGTTTGTAGAATTGCTGCAAGAAGAAATTCTGTAACTTTGTATAGTTCAGGCTGTTATCTGTTTAGAGTTTATTTAAAACTCAATTTATTAAAATTTGTGGGATTTCAGGGTTTTTTTTGCTTTGTCCCAAGACTGTGAACTGCAGCTATGTACAGATGTTTTAAATATTGCCTATTATGGAAAAATATGAACTGTTGTAATTTTACTGAAAAAGAATACTTTTTTTGTGACTACATTAAAATGTCGTTTCAATTGGGTGGTAATAGACTGGATATAAACAGTTTATCGTCTGCATTCAGCATTCATCCTTTCACTGTTTATTCTTCTATTTTTTTCAAAATAGAAACTGGTCTTTCCCTTTTCAAGCAATTTGCAGTTGTCAAGAGTATTGCTGATCAAAATAGAGCATAACACTGGGTGTTTGTTTGAGTCTCTTAACCTTCTAACCATAGGATAACTTCTCAAGCAAGGGATATTTCCTCCTGTGAAACAAATAAGCTCATTTGAAAGTTAATGGTAGTTACTGCTGGTTTTTTTGGGTCTCCCTCATCCCTCTCCTCAGAAGCTCCAGTTTATTTATTGGCCTTTCAGTTCACTTTGTCGAGGGTTGTGCAGTAAAGAATTTAATGCATCAAGAATAAGAGTGTTCTGTGGACCATCAAGCCCAGTTCAGGACTGAGAAGACAGCGTGATTAGGAAGGAGATTAGTCTTCATGTTCTTGGGAATGAAGTTTTGATTCTACTTTCATGTGGGATTCAAAATAAACTTGCACAATATATGGATGGGATGACCTTGAACTTCTAGCATGGTTTATTGATGGCAGAGCAAATCAAGGTTTTGGTCAATGCCATTTGTTTTGATGCTTTTTGAGCATTGTTTCTCATTCTAATGACTTAAAAACCCTGTCGGTTGTCATTGTGTAGAGTATGAATGTATCATTTGAATTGCTAAACTGTTGAGTTTGGTAATTTTATGAAACTAAATGTTTTGCATCTATTTTTCTAGAAACACATTTGCTGTCTTGGTTGCTTCTTTCAGATTTATTGCTTACTAACTGGCAGTGTTCAAAATATGAAAAGTTCTGTGAAGTTTTCTTGGGACATCTTGGAAGTTGTATTTAGTGGAAGCTGTAGAGTTACCAGAACTTTGTCTACTTGTGAGCAATCACATTCTAACCTGAAGTTATAAATACAAGATGGTGGAAGCAGAGTACTTAATTGCTTTACTGACTTTTGCTTTATTTCTTTTATGTATATGAGAGACGTGGGGTTTCTTCAGCAGCACTCCAGGCAAGCATTAGTGTAGAGAAGCAGTTCTTTTGATCACTGCTTTTTGTTAGCGTTTTTGTCTTTTTCTTGTTTGTTTGTTTGTTTGTTTTCCCAACCAGTATTGCTCTAAGAGAGCTCTGTAACAATTTTTTAAATAAAATTTGGAATTAAAAACTAGGCTGGTGGGGAGGAGCAGAGAAGTGAATATAGTTTTCAAAATCAGAGTTCTGCCTTCCCTTTTTGTCTTTTTCCAAAGGAAGTGGAATACTTACTTGTTCTTAAAGGGGATAAAGCCTGGCCATTTTCGATTATCAGTCAGTTTGCAGTGAAGTTCTAACACAGTTGCACACAGGGCAATGTGATTTCCCTGCTGGGTGCTCATGGGCAGCACAATGCAACTGCACTTCAATCAGGGTGACTCTGAGGCACAGAAGTGACAGAGAACACGGTGGTTAATGCCTTATCTGCGTGCTGCTGCCCTACTGTGTACATCAGTGGGGAAGAAATCTGTTGAAAGGGATGGGGAGCTGGGATAATGTTGATACTGATTGGATTAGACATTTTTCATGTCTGATCTTTAGTTAGGAAGCTGTTGAGTTCCTTTGCAGTTGATTGGACTTGATATTTCAGGTTCGTTTTTCCTTTGTAGTAACATTAATAATGCCTTCAGCATGGAAGTGTCTAGATGAAAATCCATCTATTCGTGTTCATCTAAACATGTTTTTCGGGCAATATTTTAAAAAAATTTCTACGTAGGCTTTTTACAGCTTTAATCTTTGACTGGATGTGGGGCTGGTTTCGTGAGGCAGTGTGCATAACTTGAGAAGGTCTTTGCCTGAAAGAATTTGTGACTTAGAACCTTCTAACATGAAACTTCCCAAGTGTTCAAATGGTTTGATGCAGTGCCACTTAAAACAGACGTGGCTGTGGGGAACCAATGAGTTGCAGAGAAGAAAACACGCACTTGGTATTCCAGATATTTTTTTATCTGTTTGCAATAACTAACCTATCGGGCTCTCCTGATACTATTCTTAGTGTTTTTGAAGATGACTGAGAGAAGGACTTGGCAAACTAGGAAATGAAATAGGAGGGATACTGAAACTTCATTTCTTCAAAAGTAATTTTGCTCAAGCTGTATAAACTTTCTTGAGTTAAATATTGTAGAGAACAAAGATACTACATTTTCAGTGAAACATTAATGATAACAATCGGTTTTCTTTGCTGTCCAAGACCATCACTAAAATCACCAGGTGATGTAAATTTTCCTTATTACATCAGCATACTATTCCTTCAAAAAGCAAAATAAAGCAATCTCTTTCCTGACTTGGGGGGAAAAAATTACCATGGAGAATAATAATAAAAACTCTGAATTTTTATGCGTGTGTTTGAGGTTCATCTGAAGTTAAATGGTATATTCTGACTGAGGTTCTTGGCCTGGACGTAAACATGTTAGTTGTTTGCAAGGTCTGCCACCGTTGCAGACCTGCAATTCAGACATTGTATAAACTGTCTTCTTTTCAAAAAAGTGCAGGAGGAATTGAATCTGAAAGACAGTATCAAGAAGTAGCTCTTACGTATTACATACAGTAACATGAATTTAAAACTAAAGGTATTTATATGACAGGCTTGGAGCCATAGGAGTTGTAATATATGCTGCTCTGTTCTGTCTGTTGTTCCTTGAGTTGAGTGGCAAGTGATTGGACCTTTGCTGACTGTGCATTGGAGGCAGCACATCGAGTGAAATGGTTGCACATGAAGCTGGGAGTCAGCAGGCGACTGGTTTGGAACTGCAGCAACTACTGCTTGAGTTGTAAAATTGGGGGGAGATTGGGGAAGCTGGGAAACCTTTGTCTTTTGGCTCTGGTTGCCTCTTTCAGCTAACAGCAGTCTCCACAAACTCCCACAACCTGCATCATGTCTGCCTTCCAACTCTATCTTGAGTTTCTCTTTTGCTGTTGCGCAGGAGAGAAGACAATGGTTCTGAAACTCTGTCACAGATTTTGCTGTGTGGGAGGGTGCTTGGTAGGAGCATTTCAGGGTGTTGTATCTAGTGCTACTAACCTGTGACTAAAAGGCATCAGAGCTTGCTTTCTGCATGTCGTTAGCAATTCAACTGGTAGAACCAAGCTTTTAAACCACAAAGACTTTAATTTGTTCTAATTAGTCTGTTAGAACGACAGAAGGTGTTGTTGAAGGTATTGTTAAAAGGTCTTGGTTTGAACTCTTAACTATGTGGAAGATGCTATTTATATTCCATAGACAAAGAATTTATCCTGCTCCTCCATCTCTCTTTTACACCTCTCTCTGACATAGGGAGGGAAGAGATTTTTGGATACTGTGCATTCTTCTCCTATATGACACTTCTTCGGTGCTCCCTGCCCTGCTGGTCTGGGACAAGAAATCCTCCTCTGCCACATACCTAGTCAGCTCTTTAACATCTGTAGATGCCTGTAATGCTAACATGTTTTAATTTCTTTCTCCTGTAGCGTCTCCCTTTCTGCTCTTTGCCAACCGGCGGGATGTCCGGCTCGTGGACGCTGGAGGCACGAAGCTGGAGTCCACTGTGGTGGTCAGTGGTTTAGAGGATGCTGCTGCGGTTGACTTCCAGTATTCACAAGGCATCGTTTTCTGGACAGATGTGAGTGAAGAAGCCATCAAGCAAACTTACATTAACCAAACTGGGAATGTGGTGCAGAATGTCATCATTTCTGGTCTGGTTTCCCCGGACGGCCTGGCGTGTGATTGGATTGGGAAAAAACTTTATTGGACGGATTCAGAAACCAATAGGATAGAAGTAGCTAATCTCAATGGAACATCTAGAAAAGTCCTCTTCTGGCAAGACCTTGATCAGCCCAGGGCAATAGCTTTGGATCCGGCTCATGGGTAAATATTAATTTGGCTTAAATGCTTAAATGGATACGGTGGTGATTTATGTTGAGTTTTTAGTTCTGAAAAGAAAAAGAACACATAGCCTTTTGTTTCATTTTACATTTTCCTGATGTATTTTTCTCAAGATCTGTAACTGAACATATGTTTGAGCTTAAATATTTTGTGGCAAGAAATGGCAGCCCAGACTTTGAGCCAAAAAGAACAATACAGCTATTCTTAGGTGCCAAGCCAAATATTCAACCAATATAATTACCTGGCTTAGTCCATTGCACTTTGGAAAAGTAATTAATTTTCCAAGCATTCTAAAATTATTATTATTGTGATTTTCTCAGCTATCTTGTCTGGTAAGTTAACTTCGCTTTTATATGTGATGTCTGTTTAATGTAGACAGCACGATGTGCAAATCTGCATGTGTTGAAATGAGAATTTTCACTTGCTATGTTCTGGTAAACAAAATCAGGATATTTTTTAAGTGATGATGTTGTATAATAACATTTGTGCCAGCAAGGAAAAGAATCCCTGTGAAACAGTGGATTCTCAGTGCTGTAAGGTGCCCATGTCAGAAAGTAAAAAAGCATACAGACCAAATGTGTCACTACTAGTGCTCTTGAAAATACTTGTATATGTGTATGGTTCCTCCGTCCCTCTTCAATCCTCCCCACAGTTTCACGTGTGCTGTTTGCTCTCCCTGTGCACAGGCAGTGCTGGTGTTGTGTCCTCTGGGCCTGGTGTTCATTGCAGTGATCACTTAATTTATTCTGTGCTAGACGGACCCTTGTGAAAACGAGGGAAGAGAACTCAGGGCCATTTCTCTTGTGTGCAACAGATCCACACAAGTGAGCTGGTTTGCCACTGATGTGCCATTTTCACACCTTCTCAGAGATCACTTTACCTTCCTCTAGGGCATACATGGGTAGGTTTCTCATCTGTACGAAAATCTGGCATTAACTGATATTTTCACTGAGTCTGGCCTCTTTGCAAAATGATGCTGAGTTAATGCAAGGGCTTAGTATAAGTCATAAAAATAAAGTATTTGGTGGTTTATCCTGCTCTGGGAGATGTAGGGTTTCTTGAGAAACCACCTGCTTCAGTCGTGTGAGGAGTGAAAATGGAAACTGAGCAACAGAGGGCAACTTAAGATCATTACATCAGCACCTTCCATGCCACAGACTGGAACTTTGGTTGTTTTTGCAGTGTTTCCTGCATAAGACTTCCCAGATGAATGTGAGGAGTTACAGGTACATTTATGATTAATACATAAAGGGTGTACAAGTGCTAAATGAACCTGTGTGTACACAAAGAAACAAAACCCTTAGTTTTGTTGACACACCAAATGCTGGAGCTGCCCAGATATCCTTCAGATAATGGCTGGAAAGGTACAACCATTACCAGTAAAAGAGGAAATGGAGTGACTTGGTTGGGCCAAAGGACTTTCCCCCCCCAGAGGGGTCCTTATCCTCTTAATCCTGCCTTCCCTACAGATGCCTTTAGGTGAAATTGTTGTATAGAGGTATTTAAAAAATTTAACAGGAATCCTATTGTATCCTGACAGCAAGTAATCTATGCAGAATTAATTAATGTTGATTAATTAGATGAAGAGTTCAGTAGTATATTTAAAGAGAGAATATGATGTTAAATTGAGTATTTCACGGTGAGATGGATTACAGAGAGTGATATGGCACTTTGCATGAAATGCCATTGCCCTGACTTCTCATAAGTGGATGCAGTTCCTTGCCTTTTGACTGCTTCTTTTAAGTGTTGAATCGAAGACAGGTTTGCCTGAATAACTAATATATTATACTTAAAAGAAAATTTAAAGAATCAGACATCACATATATTTGTGGAATAAAGCATTCAGGTTTGCTTTTACAGCTACTTCATTTCATCTGGTAGTTCTGAAATATTTCCTAGGTGCGTCTGTGAAATGGTGATCATGACATTTCATTTTGGCACAGCAGGCTCTGGGGTTGAGCTCCCATAGAACCAGTTGTTCCTTGTTCCAGGTATTCCCAGGGGAAGAAAAGTGTGAGACAGTAGGAGGAAAGCCATTTACTACCTTTTTGTCTTTTTGTTAATAAGTTTTTGAAATCAGGTGTCTAATACAATTACTACAGCTCTAGAAGAGTAAGAATTTGTGCTAAAATTAGATTAGATCAGAGCACCTGAGTATGTTTGTGGGGTTTTTTTCTGGGACATGAAATCTGATGAAGTTCATACTAGGATTCTTAGAACTGGTTGATCTGTCAGTGGCTAGTCATTTGCTTTCCGTTTGGAAGATTTCCATAGATGTGATTTTGTCCTTTTAGTAGTTTCTACGAGAGAAGTGTGGGTGAGAAATGTAGAAAATGAGGAAGAAAACCTCGTTAGTCAACTTCAGTTTCCAGGAGCAAAATGGGACAAATAAGCAGTTTGCAAATGCTTAGCTGATACTATTAGTACCCCAACATGGGTTTGCCTACAATGCTCCAAGTCAAGGAAATCTGATTTCCTTCTGTTGAGAAAAGAACAACAAAAAAGAACACAACATTGTTGTGCCGAATGGGGACGCCTTCTCTTGTCTTCCAGCTTTGGTAAGGCTGTTCTGCAGAGGTGGATGGAGGACTTTTATGTTGTGGTGTTTGCAGTGGGGTGTTATGCCCAGAGTGGTGTTTGCTTAATGAGTAGGTTTTATTCCATTTTGAGTGCAATTCTTCAAGACATAGACTGATTTAAGATACTAGAGAGCATATTGAATATATGGTGACGATCTCGCAGGAGCACCAGAAGTGTAATGACCAATCCTTAGGACATGGGAGATGGGCTAGTTGACATCTGGAGTTTCCTTTTGAAGCCTGTTTTTCTGTGATTTCCAGTTGACATTCAGGAGTATGATTTTTCTGGTGGACTTCCTAAGTAAGTCAGATGATGGTGGTTTAATGACATTTTTAAAGAGAGCCTCATCTTTTGCACACTCAGCCTATCTTCCTTCTTTAAAGGCAGTGATTATCTCAAGGTTGTGACTCAAAAAGAGAGATCCCTCTCCCCTAATGATCATTCAGTGCATTCCTAAAATTTCACTTTTCTAAGGCACGCAGTAAGATGCTTAAAGCTTGTTTGTGGGTCTCTCTTCTTCCCAGAGCTAGTGAAAATCATTAATTGTACAGGGTCTTCTGATGCTCTGAAAGAGTATCATAATTAACAGGAGTCAGCTTAATGTGTAACGTCATTCTTTCCCATACACATTAAAACTTTCTTGCTGGACCCCCTGTATATTCTAGGAATTAAAGGAAGCAGAATATATGATAATCCAATTATTCTTCCCTGAAATGAAGGATAAACTGAGAAGAGAGAGGAGTGTACAAAATATTTTTCTGTAAATTTTCTGATGCTTTGTGTTGATCTAGATCCAAACAAAGATCTAGATCCCAGTCCTGCTGTACGTTATGTGAAGCTGAGTTCATATAATGGAGGACATTAAGCTAAAATTCTTGGTATTGTTTTTGAGAACATTAGCATTTATATACATTCTTGATAGGTAGACAGCTGATGGGGGAGTCAGTGGTGTTGGTGTTATTAACTTTGCATAAGTATTTCCATGTTTTCAGGATAGCGACTTCTAACAAAATGAAATTTATTGTATGCAAAGATTTTGCCTCAGCCCAGCTAAAAGAGGTAGCTTAAATTCCCTGCAATGCAGTACAAAAAACTTAAGTATCCTGAACATTGTCTGAAGAAGGAGGAATGTATTTGAAAAACAGGTTTTAATCATGTGTCATGGCAAGCAAACTTCAGTTTCCTGAAAAGAAATTTTCAAAAGAATGCATGAATGAGTAGCCAAAACAAATGAGGTAATTCTCAGTGCTGTTGGGAAGGTCTTAGATCTGAACACCCTAGAATGTGTGTTGCCAAGGGTCATTAAATCTACGACATAAAAGTCTCAAGGCTTGCTACCTTCTCCATGTAACACAGGGCTCTGATTCTGAGGATCTGTATCGTATCCATAATCCTCATATCTGATTTTCACTAAGTGCTTAATAAAGTAGTTAGTTCACATTATTAAAATCTACAATGTATTAGAGATATTTTCTTTAGTTAATATAAATCTTGAATTCGTTCCTACTTGTGTGATGGCTGCTGTGTTACCTTCTGGAGCGAGCTTACTGTCCAAGTTGAGGCTGTATTTTCTGTAGCTGAGCTTGTTCAGCAGACAATAATGTTTGAGAAATTTCTGCCCCCTCCGTTTGCTGAGGCACAAAGAGCTAAATGAGGCATCTGTTGACATGTCTGTGAATTGATTATTTTAAGGAAAGGTAAAAATTGCTTGCCTCAATAAAAGGTGTGCTGTCTTGTGGGTTTTTGGTGTGGGTATAACCACAGTCATCACTTGGTGTAGTCACTGGGATTGTTGAATTTGCCATACCTGAGCTGGCCTACTAACTCTGGTGGGGTCTGTAGAAATGGTGTCTGTGGAAGAGGAGGATAAGGACCTTTGAACTTGTTTGACTGACTGAAGGAAAGCTGCAAACCTCTCTCTACATTTCCTCCTTCATTTTAGTTCTTAAAAAGTCCTCCATGGCGTGGTGCGGCTCTGTTGGGGCAGTGCCAGTGCCAGTGGACCACCACTGAAGCTGACTGCCTTTATTGGAGTAATCTTTTCTTGGAATTTCAAAGGCTTTGGGGGAAGGAAATAAGATACAAATTAGAATGCAGCAATAAGAAAAAAATTACGGAGTACTAAAAATTAATCATCTGTTTTGGCATTCCTCAGAATGGCTATTAGTTTAGAGATTAAAACAAGTCTAATCATGTTCTGAACAGCATTAAGAGAGTGTGTGCCACAGCCCGCCTTAGCCATTGCCTCAGGTTGCTTGTGGTAAATCAGCCAAAATCTGCAAAGTAGTGGCTGCCATTGACCTGAGGTATATTTGGCTCTGAAGAAAGGATTAGATGATAAATGTGCCAAATGGGATATTTAAAAATGGATACAGAAGGGACAGCTATCACAATTAGAAAGCTTTCAGTTCAGAGTCTGAAATTAAAAGCCTGGGACATGCCTAGTTGTTAATCCAGTGTTTCCTCAGTGTCACAGCAAAGCTGTGAACCAGACCTGCAGCTGTTCTAACTCCCAACAGTGTTTATATCAGCACTTAAAACTGCAATGGTGTTTACTGATGACTCACCAGGACCTTGGTCCCACACAGCAGCATGGCAGGTATGTAAGGTTAAGCATGTTGGCCTGCTCTGTTGAAATTACTGGGATCTGTATGAGCTGCAGTAGACTGAGCACATAAGCTCATACACAGAAGTGTGAACGATGACATCTTTTAAGCAGTGTACTTTCTGGTCTCAATCTCCTTTGGAATAGTTGAGAGGAGAGGGAATACTGAAGAAAAACTTGTGACTGTTGCAAGTGATGGAGAAGAAAAGCAAGAAACATCCTTTGAGTAAAGACTGTGCTTTTTAGAGACAAACTCATGGCTACTTGCTTAAAATGCAGAAGATGCCTGAGTTTTGAGTGAAACATGCTTATTGCTGCCTGAAAGCTAGAGATTACTTTATATCCTGTGTGCTTCTAGTTAGTAATTAATTACAAGTATAAAATTATTTTAAGCTTTTAGTTAGTTATTTGAAACTCTGTAATATATGAGTATCACAATTATTATCTTAAAATGAAAGAGAAGTACTCAACTGTAAAATTGGTTCAGTCATATCCAGTATCTGGGAATGGCTGTAATTCCTGGGACTTGGAAAGCTTTTGATATGTTGTGTGTCCAAATAGCTGTATATTTGCCGCAATAGCTGGAAATAGTCTCATGCATAAGAAACTTGGAAGTTTTTGTGGGAATTTTTATTTACTCTAATTTTCAGATGAATGTCCTTGATGGTGACAGCTTTTCTTTAAGTAGTTAATTAGTCTCTTTTGCTTATTTCTCCCTTTTCCTGCTCATAGTTATGACTGAAGATCACATTGTTCAAAGACTTTCTACTTCATTTGAGAGCAGACCTGCCTGTTCAGAGATGATGGGAAAAGTGATTTACTTTTCCCCTACACCCCAAAATTGTATGGGAAAGAGGTGGAAATGTGTAGGCTTCCTTAATAAACCCACTGAACTCCCTCCCCTGTCAGCACTCTTCTTTTGCTATGGATTCTGTGATTCCTCCTATCCTGAGTCCTGGTGGCTGATGCTTCTTTGCCCTGTACACATTTAGTCTTATTGAGTAGTTTGGGAATTGAAATATTATCTTCTAAATTTCTGCACCATTTATTGAGGGAACAGAAGGAACAACGGGATGGCTTTAGTTGTCGCAGTCCCAGTGTGTGTTGGAGTGGTTTCTTGGGTGAAGTCAGGAATGCTCTGGGACCAAAGAGGTGATGGAAGGTCTTTGATTAAATGACTTAATGGGTGCATTTTATGGCTGCACAAAGTGGAGATCATGGCATATGCGGCATGTTGGTTTGACTGGACTGTCCTAGTCTGTTTGTCATGAATGGGTTGCTTTGGTTTAACTCAAAACATGTTTCTAATTTTTTTGTTTTAGTGTAAAATTAAGCCTTAGTATAAGCTGAAGTAAGAATTTTTCCGCCTGCTGAAGGTGTTCTTAGGGTTTTGTTTGTTATTGTGTTTAAAATTACAAGCATGCAAATGAACGTGCTTAGATTGCATGCATTGACAAACTCCTGTCTGTAGCTGCAGTGTACCTTTCCCCAAATGTTGAGTTAAAGCACATCAGCACAGTGAAACATAAAATGTGTTGGTTTGAGCTAAATATTTATAAGAGCCATTGAACTCAAACTTATTGTGACAGTCCAAAAAATTGTATCTACACATCGTTCTCACTTAATGGAAGAGAGCTGCAGCAAACTTATTGAACAAGAGTAATCCAACTGTGCAGAGAAGCTGTGGAGTCTCCAACCTTAGAGATACTCAGAACTTGTCTGTGTGGAAGTCGTTTTTCTGTTTTCTGTAGTTTTTGCATACAAATGTGCTAGAATGTGCTTTTAGAGGGGAAAGTGCATAACATGCAAAGCATGTGCAATTCCCCCCCCCCCGCCCCAGCAGTGTTGCAAGTGTCTCCTTACTGCTACCCTCCTTTAGCAGATGAATGTTCTGGAAATCTTCTTGAGTCCCTCCCTCCAAGGAATTTTCAGCTTCATGCTGTCATGTAACCTGACGTTTTAAGGGGCTCTTGTAGCTGTGTTGAATGTGAGCTTGTTTAGCTTTGAGAGATCACTAGGATATTGTACTCCTTTTCCATATGGGTGAGCAGGGAAAGATGTGGTCTTTCCTTGCAAGCACTTCAATAATATTTGAGCATCCATTAGTTGACAGGCAGTTATGTCTTTCCTCTTTGTTCTCTGTTGCCAATGGTATAGTATACCATATATCTATAATATATATTTTAAAAGAATAAATCAGAATAAAAGACATTGTAGGAAAACTTTTGTGGATAAGGCTGTTTCTCAAGGGTTTTGTTTGCTTTGTACACATCTTTGAATACAATGTGATTAGTTGTAATGATCACCTGCTGTGACATATTTTTGTGTTTGAGGTAATGATTTTGTCAAGAACATCCAGATCTCAAAATTCGGTGCTTGAAAAAAAGAAAAAAAAAAAGGTAATTTGAATAAGTAATTTTCAGCTTAATGCTATGTGAGATAGACATTCTTCTCTTCTATTAACAGTTGGGGCTATTTAATTTCACAGTGGAGTTTTTGTAGCTTTAAAGGTGGGATGGGGGAAGTAAGTTTTAAATGTGCAGGAATCTAAACTTCATAGCAATTTCCTGTAAACTCCTGTTTTGTACCACGGGCACTTGTATAAGTTCGAGAACATCGTTGAAATTGGAGAAGTTTGTACTGATTTATATCATCTGTACAACTGGCCCCTTTTGTGTAAGCAGGTTATGTAAGGTTTGGCAACTGTAGTGCATTTTGGGAGATGGAAAAAGTGTTTGGGCAGCATTGGCTGCTTTTTATTATGTCTGTGATACCTTCCAGCTCAGATGGCTGATCGACTGCTCTTGGAGGGCACAGCCCTGATTTCTAATCTTTGCAAAAATGATGACAAGAGACATGAAGCACCAGGAAATAAGTAATGACCTGCAGCTCTAAAACAGGGGAAATATGGTCTTCATCCTGGTTTTGCTCTTGCACCTGGAATTTTAAAATTGGTTAAGCAGGGGAAAGAAAACCAAGCAACAGAATAACCCCGCCCCCCAAAAAACCCCACCAAAAACAAAGCCAACAAAAATCCCCACTGGGGTGCAGTTTGCCAACTTTAAAATCTGTTTATTTTTGCAAGGTGGTTTTCAGTCCCATTCTTCTGATAGAAGGGAAGCACCATTTAAACCCTGATTCACTGTGGTAATTTGTATGTCAAAACTCAGTGACTTGTTGACTGCAGTTGAATTGCATTTGATTAAAAGTTCTGACTAGAAAGCTTGATAGTGAAGCTTGCAGCTACTGTGCTTACATATAGATCAGTAACTGAACTTTATGTACTCTCCTGGGTCTGATACTTCAGGCTCCTGGACTGAGGGGACTGTTAGTGGCTGTGTGTTCAGAAGGAAGTATGCATTTACATCGTATCTTTGACGGAGCTTTGGCTTTTGCTCTGCTTTGTTCCCGCTGGTTTCTTTGGTGTAGCAAAGTGCAGTTCAGTTTAGGGACAGAATTGGTGCAAGTGCTGTGGAATTATTTTATTTGATGTTAGTCTCTTTTTTTGCCCTGCCCCTCCTTCCTTTCTGCCTTGAAAGTCTGGTGTTAAGGTTAAAAACCAGTCAGGAGGGGAAGACACTAAAGCATCTCTGAAGAACTAAATAAAGTAACTCACAAGTTTGTCCAAGGTCTGCTTTTTGTTCAGAGCTTCTGTAGAGCTGCTTGGTCATGTTTTTTCAAAGAGTACTGATTTGTGATAGCTGCTTAGCAGCGAATTCTGCTCACAAGGGCTTTTATTTCTTTCATTAGCTCTTTAGGAATGAATGTTTTCATTTTCTTTTACAACCTCAGTGCTGCTAGACTTTTATTGACCTGTTGCAATGCAAGCAGGATATAAAGGATATAAAACTCCTCAGGTGCCTGATCTCAGTCCTAAAATGTGATCAATCTAACATGTACAAAGATACTGGTTTTGATATTTTTAGTTTCTTACAATTGTTATGGTGTGCCCTGGCTCAGGGGTATTTAAAACTCTGTAATTTACATTTAAAAACACCACCACCAGGAACAAAATCAACCAAACAAAATAACTACCCAAATGCTTGCCTTAGGCTCTTCATTATTATTCAGTCTGCATCATTTCAACTGGCTTCAAAAACTGGGAGGCATAATAGCACAGGTAGTACCAGGCTGAGATTCTTTGCTTAGTTTACTGATTTTTCTGAAATGTTATCTGGGCTGAATACCCATTTTTTTTTTAAATGGTGAAGTGAAAATGATAGGGATTGTTAATGTATTGGACAGCAGCAACATATTTTATTTGAAAAACAAAAAACGCAGTCCTGAACTGTCATTTGTCCCAAAAACATTGATGATGTCTTGACTGTTTGAAAGTGCTTGTTTTTTGTTGAGGCCAATAAGAGATGGGGATGCTTGAGCATTCTTTAAAAAATAAATTTAGGAAAGCCTTGTTTTTTATTCCCCTTTACAGAAATACTATGTCAGTTATCACTCCAGGCTCCTGAATTAATTAAAGGTTAATTTAAATCAGGATGAATCAAATCAGTTCCTACATATAGACTGATAAAAGGTTAAGACATGGAGGCTGATTTCTTTCTCTGAGAAGGCACTTGAAGCTTTTTGCAGTGTTCTCCGCTTGTCCATAAAGCTCCAATCAAAAGTGTCTGTTCTTTGCCTAATAATTGATCCTGTAGACTGGAGACATTTGGAAGATGCAAGCTGTGAAGCATAATGGTTACTTAAGGACATTATTAAAATCTTTAATTTCTCTACTGTTTTTCCTGTATTGCTCTTTCTCTAAAGAACCAGGTAGTGCAAGCAGATTTCAGTAATTTTGACAGGAGAGTAATATTTTTAATTAGATCCATGGGTTATTTCAAGGGTAGTTAGCCTTTGTCTTTATCACAAAGGAAGCTTTCCCTCTGCCCTAAAAATTTCTCTTGTTACTGTTCCAGTTAAGTTTGCAATGCTGGTTTAACTAAGCTTGTGTCATTCTTTTCATAATAGCCATGGATGTTTCTTTCCTCTAGGATGTATAACTTGTGCGAAAAAATTTCTGTCTTCAGGTGACTCTGTGTTTCAGCCAGGACACTGTATTTTTAACTTGGTTTGAACTAGCTTTGTCACTCAAAATAGAGGAGGGCAAAAAAAAGGGAAAACTTGACACTTTGTGTATTCTTGAAAAATTCCTCACAGGCATGCAGTTAAAATGTGACATTTTACGGCCTGTTAGAGTCTCATGTCCAGTGCTGTGTTGTGCCCTGGGCTGCCAAAAAAATGTCAAAAGAGCCTAGATTTTAGGCTGGAGAAGTGTGGAAGAAGAGGGATGAAAAGGACTGCCCTAGCTAATTGCAGAGTCAAAGGTGAGTGACTTGCCTAGATGAGAAATGCCTTTTTCTCTGGGCAAGTTCCACAGGTGGCTTCAGCTGGCTGGTTGCTGTCTTTATTTGCCTCCTCTGTTTAAGCACTACTGCTGGGGGAACATTGGTCAGACAAATCATTTGCTAAGGTAACTGAAGGTTATGGGGTTTTTTGTTTTGTTTCCTTGCAGAATGCTAACATCAGCAGCAGAGGGGGACACCAGGGAGGAAGTGCTCCATTTGGCACGGTTTTAAATGGGCTCACTTAGACCAGAGAAGAGCAGCCCTGCTGCAGGAGCAGCTGACCTCTTCTTACATTGATTTCCAGACTCTCAATTCAGGGTCTTGATGTGCTGAGAGATCCCCAAACCAGAGCAGATTTCCTAGAACTCATGGCAATTCAGCACCTGCTGCCTGATGAAAGGATGTGGAAACCTCTTTGAAAAGGAGAGGGGGTTAAATGGAACAAAAATTGTATTTGCCATTCCATGGCTTGGCATGCACCCCTGTGATGGACCGTGGGGATTCTGTGGAGCAGAAGGAAACCTTTACCTCATTAGGTGCTTGATCACTGCAGAGACTCAGTATACTCTGAGAAGAGCAGCTTTGTGATACCCGAGGGATTGCAGAGACACCCTGTAGACAGGACAAGGCAGTGTCAGGGTATGTTGCTTTAAAAAAGTCCAGCTGAGAGAGGAGTGCTTTGAAA
This sequence comes from Vireo altiloquus, assembly GCA_013396875.1. Lineage (NCBI taxonomy): Eukaryota > Metazoa > Chordata > Aves > Passeriformes > Vireonidae > Vireo > Vireo altiloquus. Next base: position 1,449,324 of record VZRF01009557.1, on the reverse strand, counting down.
GAAGGCTGCCTGCATCCAGGTTGTTCTCCATGTTGTCTAAGTGCATCTTCATCCTGCCAACCCTTTGTGCTGCAGTTGTTTTGCTAATACCACACAGTGTTAAACCTTTGAATAATGTTGAGCTTGGGGTCTGCTAATGAGCTGAAATGTAGATGTAATTTTCCTGTGACAGATTTGTGTGTGAGTTTGAAAGTACTGCTTTTGTACAGCAGTCTCTGTGAGGCCAAGGGTAAACACACATCACCTATGAAATTAAACAACAGTATTTTTTGGGAAAAGGGCTCTTGAGCGGGAGCTCCTTTAACATCTTAAAAAAGCCATGAGGGCCCTTTGGTTTACAATTTTTTTTTTTTCTCCTTCATCTGAATGCATTGAGCTTTGGTGCAGGCTGCAATTTTAATGGAAGGATTGAGGAGAGGAATTTTGTTCCATGATAACATAGGGGATGTTTTTTCATCCTTTTAACCTGGTTTAAAGTTTTAATGGGACTTAGCTGTTTTTGTCTCCATTGGATTTTTTTCTTAGGTAATTTTCATGGGATTTTTCATTTTGGTCTAAGCTCATTTTTAGTCTGCACTTAGACATTTCAAAAGCCACATGATATGGCCCCAAGTTTCTTGTAATCGCCACATTTTTCTTCATTCAACAGTCCATCTTTTGTCTATCTTTATTCCTGTAGAGTTGGATGCAGGTGGTGCAAGCTAGTGCAGATGAGCTGGATCAGAGAACTGATTTGACCTGACCAAAAATGAGTATTTGGCCATATCAGTTTCATAGTGTGATTCAGCAGCTGGTTATGCAGACAGGTTTTTTTATGCCTGCCTTTCTCTGTCTTTAGTTGTTTGTCAATAGCTGCTTCCCCACACAGTCTGAGTTGCCACAAATTACAGCCTGACTTGTTAAGGAAAACCAAAATGAGTGGCAATTTACATTCATAGGTTGTCCTGTGAACTGGGGCAGCTCTCAGCTGCTGCTGCATCTTCAGGAGCAGTCAGTCTATCCTGGTTGCTGGAGCTGAGGAAGCTTTGGGAAGGCATCTGGGGCATGATTCTGCCTCAGCCACTCAGCCAGTGTGAGCTGTCTCAGAAACCTGAGGACTCACCTGCATGGAAGCTTTTTTATTTCAACCAGAAAACTTGTTTTACCCTCTCACTCAGGTGTGTGTGTATGTATGTTGTGATACAAGTGAGTAATTTCTGTCTGTCTCTCTGTCCCTATGGTTATCTATATTCCCCTCTTCAGTGGGGTAAACTGCTCATGATTATATATGCTGCTATGATCAGAATGGTCCGAGTAGGTGCTGTGACTGCCCTGGAACTGCCCCTGGGAACACAGGCCCCTGGGACAGCACTTTAGGTCCACCTAAATTGGGGTGTATGCAGCTGGAGATCAGAGCATTGTAAGGTTAAGTGTGTTGTGAGGAACATTTGCTGGGGATAGACATGTAGAGCTGTCTCTTCCTCCTTGGCTGAAATGATGGCTCCAGCTGCAGGTAAAGCAGCTACAGAGCCTCTGCGGTTTGCAGGAGAATCTTGTGCTGCAAAGGGAGACTGCCCTGCAGAGGAACATGACAGCAATTACAAATGTAGTCCCCACATCATCCCTGAAGTGGACAGTATTCTCTTCCATAAAATAAAGCGTGAAGCTTTTGTGTCTAGGTGTGTTTTCACAGTCCACACTCATTTACTTCCTTCGTGGTTCCTACTGTTGTTGCATAGCGAGAGCTGTCTTCTTCAGGGGAGCTGAGGGTCTGGGATAATGCAGGTTATGAAACATCTGGCTAAGCATTGTGCAAGACTGAATAGATGTCCTTTATCGTGCTATTCTGGAGCTCCAGTGTTAGGAGGAGTTAGCTTAGATGCGGCTCAGTGCACTTGCCCAGCTGGAGCCCATCTGGTGCTCCTGTTGATCTAGCACAGCTCGGGGACCCCGGGGAGGTGATGAGTCCAGCGCACAGGTACCTGGTTGTGTTTGAGAGCTTACTCAGGGCGAAGGCTTCCTGACACAGAGCCATGACCCAGCTGGCTGTGACGGCATTGGGAAAGCAGTATCATTTCTCTGACTGGCCTGGGGCAGCTGTGCGAGGAGCTGGCTGTGTTGTGTTTGCATGTGGAACTTGCAAGCTGGATATGTGATGCTGGGTAATGTTAACCAGCTGTGAACTGGCTGTCCTCTTCTAACCAGACCATTTCCCTCGTAACTGTACCATCTCAACTCTTCATGCAGATGTTGTATGATTTGCCACACTTTGATCTGGTCCTTTCCAATCGTTAGTGCTGTTAATGTCTGTTCAGGTTATTTAAATTGCCCATAGGTGGAGTGACAGGGAAACTGGGATATGAATGAGAATGGAGAAAAAATATCCAAAAATTTAATGTCTTTCTAAGTCTTTGTGGAGTCATGATTTATTTATTGATGGAAACAAATTTCAGGACACTTGATTTTATCCTTTTTTTCTCTCTAGATTTGTAAAAGGAGGTTAAGCTGTGGTCATTGCCTGCTTGGATAGGTAATTAGTTGCTTCAGAATGTGATTTAGGATATTAACTTGTAATAACTGGCCATACAAGGATGGTACTCAGCTGTAAATGCTTATGGCAAACAGGTACTGCCCAGCATTGGAAAAGAATGGTAAACACATTACACAGAGGCAAAGCTTGTGAGATGATTTCATGAAGGACTTCTTTTGTGCCCTGTGGGCCTGGGGTTGGAGTTACTTTAATAAGTATGTGAAAGTTTTGGGAGTACACATTGGTGTCTATACCCTGCTGTGTATTTGTTTTGCAAAGAGCTGCTATCCCAGCACATCTTGTGGCTTAATCTGTGTGTGTCTCTTTCAGATACATGTACTGGACTGACTGGGGTGAAACACCCCGAATAGAACGGGCAGGAATGGACAGCAGCATGCGAAAGATAATTGTTGATTCTGATATTTATTGGCCAAATGGACTCACGATAGATCTTGATGAGCAGAAACTTTACTGGGCTGATGCAAAACTGAGTTTCATTCATAGGGCAAATCTGGATGGTTCCTTTAGGTAAGTTTCCTTTAGTCTATAATAAAGTGTAAGTTATTTCTCACTTTCTGTGTTCATTTTGAAATGAGACCTTTTTTCCACAGTAGTATAGAATAATGCAAATGCTGGATCATTTTTTTAAAATGCAGTTCTTAATAGCCTTGCAAAAAATAGCCTCACATGCTCTAAAATTGGTTTTAAGAATTAAGACTGTTTGTATCAGTATTTCACTATAGACCGTTCACAACCTTCTTGTACAGCAGGATTTTCCATTTTTAGGCTCTTACTTGTCTTGAAAATAGTTGGAGATGCTTATTTTTGACCCTAGGCAATATAACATTTAACTAGTGACTGGGATTTTTCAGTATTGTTAATGGTTTTTTTGCCAACAGGAAATACACATTGAAACACACTTGTCCATGGCCCCATCCAGAGATGTCCTTTATGTCATGCCTATTAATTAACCAATTTCAGGTTGTTTCAGACAACAGGCAGTTAGGAAGCAGATTTTCCTAAAGCTTGCTGGAAAGTATGGAAATTTAGTTTTGTGGCTCCTGTCCAAGTGTGCTGTTGAGTTTTGGCTTTTGTGGACATGGAGAAGTGAAATAGGGCAGACTTAGGCATTTGAGATTGCATCTTCTGATCTGTGCAGTGTTCAATGGGCAGGTTGTGTTGGTCCTGAAGGACCATGCAGTAAAATGTCCTGCCAGAGTAATCTCTGCATTGTTGTCTGGCTTTGGTCTTCAGGTAGTTTTAAATGACATTCTCATTTTCATGATTTCATAACATTTTAAATGCCCGTGTCAATAAAATTGTTTTGCTTTGGTGAAAAGTTGAAAGAGTTCTATTTTACGCATCTCTGTGTAATAGAATAATATGCCTTCCCCCAAAAAACATTTTCCATGGTGTTTTTTGATTTTTTTTTTTTTTTTACTGAGAAGCATTCTGTGCCTGATTTTCACAGTCATAAAAGAGCAATAGCAATATTGACATCCTTTATAAAACGCTCTGAAGTTCCTTTGAGAGCTCTGTGTAAGAGCTGGATAATGGTGGCATTGTAGTAAGTGACAAGTATTGACTGACAGTCCGGAGTGTAGACAAGGGAAAAGGCCTTGGCGGACGGCAGTGGCAGCTCAAAGTCTGGCTGCAGGTTCGTAGACAGAAAGAAAGATTTTCATACAACATGAATATGTTTGTCTGATTTGGGAACGAGTGGCAGAGCTTGAGGTTTCCAGGCTGTTTCTGCAGTTTCTCATGCACGTACAAATTGTGAAGACTTCACTTACATGTGAATCTCAAAGTTGTAATTGGCAAGTAAAATCTGTTCTGCTCATTTTAACGTAGAGAAGGGCCCACCTGAAAGGGAGCAAGCCTTTGAATACACTAATTCCAGCAATCTGTCCAAATTACTTTGTGATAGATCAATACCTCACCTCCCAAACAGATTTCTGTTGAACCACAAATCAAATGTATTTTAGGAAAAAATAATGTATTTTGCATTAAGAAAAAAATTGTCTCGCTCTTGCATCTTTTACTCAGCTGCTAGAGCATGTAAATGCATGCTTGAGGTCAGAATATTCCTGTACACTGCATTCTGGAAGTTCCTGATATCTGACTGCACGTGAACTTTTAGGTATTGTCCAATGTAATAACTCCTAAAGTATTAAGCATATTCATAAAATGCCATGAAGATTGATCTTAATCATAACTCCTTTTAAATGAAATTTTTATTTATTCCCTTCTCCATTCCCATGATCAGTGTTGAAACAGAAGTCTGTGAAGTTGGCATTCCTAGATTCTGGTGTCAAGGTGGACCTTCAGTAAGGGTCCAGACTAGAGGGTAACTTTAGAAGTTGTTTCTGCTCCTTAAACATGGAGCAAACAAGTTTCACTCCTACATGACAATAAAGAAATCTGTGATGTTTCAAATGCTTCCACCCCTCCCATCCCTGAATCCATTCAGGATTACCTCAAAATTCAAATAAAAAAGAAATTTGCATTCTGTGTGGTGGATTAATGGTACTGGAGCAATCTGCCTCTTAGCAAGCTTCAATTTGCATCCACATTTTTTTGGAACTATTTCAAGGGATGTAATTACAGGAGAAAGGGAGACTTGATATCTAAGAATGATGGAAATAGGGTCAATACATAGTGGAAAACAGCTGTTACGATATTAGGATACAGCCACTGCTGTTATTAGTTAAGGGGAAAGAGCAGTGGTGAGAATGAAAAGAGAAAGTGAAATTAGTATTTGTATTTATTCTATTGTGTTTTACGGTAAGAAAAGTAGTGGTAATTAGAAAGACAGAATTTTTGGAACCGTTTCAATTTTATCTATAGAAAAGAAAGATTAATAATAATCCTGTTTTCTCATGTATATGCCAGTACTTGTTTGCATGTGTCAGTCTGTTTTAAACTTGTCCATGTCTGAATATATATCAAGAATTTTGGGGGTACTCTTTTATTCCCCTCCACCCTGGAAAATGCAAATAAGTACCTATGCTGCTCAAAATGAAACAGAGTCCTTTCCCTGCCAAACTTTAGCTGGTTTTTGTTTTTCCTTGAATATCTTCAGTGGAAAAAAAATTGAATGCAGATTGAATATAGGTGTAAGAAAATTAAGTTCCTCATTTTCCTTCAGGATGATGCTGAGACTTCAGCTTTCTCAAAGTTGTATGATGAAAAATTTTCAATAATGGTTTGTTGTGTCATAGCGCTGGTTTGAAAGGTGTGTGCAGACCTTTATATATACCTAAAATGCATTAATTTCGTGAAAACTGAGCACCTAGTGTTTTGACTGAGGAATTGTGAGGCATCTCTCCTCTGACGTAATAAATATCTTCAAAACTAATGAGTCTAAATTATATACATTTATTGCAACAGGTAAAAATCTTGGGATCCTGTGAAAACATGTTAGAAATTTTATGTGGTTTGTGGCTTTCAATTCAGCTAATTCTTAGAAGTGTGGCTGTATGTCATTGAAAGAAACATGTGAAATGTTTCTGATTTGTACTAATTATAAATATTTAGTTTTAGGAAAGATGTAACTGACCTTTGCTCTACTTTAAAAATTAACCTGAAAAATACTTGGTTTTGCTGCAGATGAAGTTTAGAGGTGTCGTTTAATGAGATTCATAGGTCATTTCTTCCTTTTTCTGCTAGAATAAAACATTGAGTGCAACTGAAGTTCTGGGCAAAGATGTTATACTACTTTAATCAGAGGAGCACTCTTTGGACCTAAGCTTCCTTGAAAAGTCACTCGTTTGGGTTTTTGCACAGCTCCTGAAGTTAAAGAAATTTAGGGGTCAGTGTAGAGCCTGAATCAGACACTTTGATGCTCTGAAACCCAATATATTATGCTATGAAAGAGTAAAACCTTATTTTACATTTTTCAGTCTGATTGTCACTTTTATCACCAGGTGAATCTCTTAGTCCAGTGACTTTGAAAGACGACAATTATATATGAGTTTTTACAAAGCCAGATTTTTTAATGTGCGGTAACAAGTGGAAGCGATCGATTTTTAATCCTTACTCTCTCTCCCAAAAAGGCAAAAAGTTGTTGAAGGTAGCCTCACTCATCCCTTTGCCCTGACGTTGTCTGGGGACACTCTCTACTGGACGGACTGGCAGACACGCTCCATCCACGCCTGCAACAAGAGGACAGGAGAGAAAAGGAGAGAGATCTTGTCTGCCCTCTACTCGCCCATGGACATCCAGGTCCTGAGTCCGGACCGGCAGCCCTACTGTATGTCCTGCCTTCGCTCACACCCTCTGCATGGCTCTTACTTATCTCTCAGGGAAAACCTTAGTCAGGTGTATCAAGGTTTTGCATGCTTGTCAGGGGCTTGGTTGCTAAAGGTAGAAGTGCTTGAATCCTGTACCTTCGGTTGAGTATTCCGGCCTGAACTGGTGTTAGCTCACTCACTGTCCCAGTCAGCCAAAATCCAGTGCAGTGCTTCAGTGACTTCTTTTGGTTTGGAGTATTTGAACAAGAATGGTACCAACTCACCTGAGATCTTTTTAATGTCACTACTTTAAAGACAACTGTAAGAAGGGCTTATGATTACTTTTTTTTTTAACAAGTAGAATTGCCACAAAATATGCAATGTTCATGTTGTACTTATAAGTGCAATTTTTACAGTCCAGACTTCATTGTGGTTATCTTCAATACATATCAAATAGTTTGTGAATGTCTTTGTATGGAAGGGATTTAGTTTTGAGCTTCTATATGAACACACATGTGCCTCTATTTTTCTTTCTATTCTGTGGTGCTACTTTGAAGGAAGGCACATGTAGAGTATTCAGAATTGAGTAGAGCTGCATATGGTTTGTATGTGCATGTGATTCCATGTGGCAGTTGGTCTAGGTTTTGGGGGTTTTTTTAGGACTGTGAGAATGGGGCTTAAAAGCAGTGTTGTAGAAATATATATAATTGAGTAGTTCTGGAAAGAATCAACTCTTGTCTAGAGGAAATACTCTTGCCATTTGGACTGGCTTCTTTATTTATGCCAACTGTAAAATCTACTTCCCTAAAGATAACATTTGTTATTCCAGTGAAGTTTATAGGATGTGAGTAAACAGGCTTGAAAGTAAGTAAGAGGCGTTTGGAAATCATCCTGGATGAATGTGCAAGTTTTCATTGAGGTTACTGGGTATGCACAGCACCCTGGTCTATCTCACAGCTCCAGATAAGAGTTTGTCTGTGCTGAATTCTTGTCATTGATTTTAGCTCCAGGAATGTCCCAGCCTTGGGTCATAGTATTTCTGAGTTGGTCACAAAGAAAATACAGCACACAGGGAAAGAGCATATGCTGAAAATAGCTCAGATGCCATTGACTTCATTAAGATCAGGCTTGGATTCCTTCCTCACCAGTTTTTTTGCTCTGTGAGTGTCAATGGAAGTAACAAAAGTTGAATTTGCCAGACATTTTGTGCTTTTATATTAAAGTAGTTCAGATGATGATTCAAACTATAGCTTTGCAGAAATCTTGAAAAAGCTGCAACTATTTTTTATAAGTGGCAATATTTATCTATAATTATTTGTTAATACGGTTTTATGTCTTGCTGCCATTTTCTTCCTCATCTAAAGGAGAAAGGAGTGTTCAGTTGTCATATGTCCATCCCTGTCCTGTACCTGCAGCACTACTGTAATGGAGGAATTTTACCAACTGTTGTGTTTTCTTTCGTAGAACTGGTTGTTCCATCAGTTTTGTACATCTCCATTTAGATGCCCCTAGAGTTAAGGCGCTGGGGGTGGGGGGGGAGAATCAAGCATTTTATATTGTAATTCCTCTATCTTTTAGCACTAGGGTTAATGCCAGTCATTTGGGAACTATAATTTCTTCCTCATGGAGGAAACAGGGCTTTAGGGCTTCTAGAAAAATTAGAATAAATCTGTTTTGTTTCTTGAAGTTCACACTCCATGTGAAGAAAACAACGGTGGTTGCTCCCATCTGTGCCTGCTGTCTCCAAGGGATCCCTTCTACAGCTGTGCCTGTCCCACTGGTGTGCAGCTGGAAGATGATGGCAGGACATGCAAAGCAGGTAGGAACTTGGCTTTTCTCTACAGTCACAGTGTTGGGGTGGTTTGGGTTCACTGCTTCAGAGCTGATCCTTGAAGAAGTGAGTTGAGAGGAGCTGCCTGATACACTGAAACGTCATTTTGCATCCAGACCTCCCACCAAGCTACCAAAGATGGTGATTTCTAGGAATTAAAGTAATCCCTTGTGGTAGAAATCAGAGAATTTTGTCTGTATTTAATGTTGCCAGTTCTCTGTAGGAATAAAGTAGGATGTAGAACCCATTGCTGAAGGATTTTATTAGAAGTCAGTTAATGTAGGACCTCTTTCCACTGGGACAGTGGCCAAAAATCTGCTCCTTCCCATTCATTGTCCAGAAGAGATTATGATAAAGCTGTGGCTGAGTTGTTGAGGTAACAGAAAATACTGTCCTAGGTGAGTTGTCCACATCCCAGAGAAGTAGGAGAGGGTTGTATATCACCAATAAAAAGCTGTTTAGAGAATAATAGCTAGGGTATAGGCTTTAATTAGGAAGTGTAACTAGATGCATGTTTTGTATCCACAGGTCAAATGAGCCTTGTGGTATCCTTTGAAAGCTTGGTTTCTTCATTGATCGGAAGTCTCTTTTAAAGACACATCTTACAAAAGCAGGCAACTAACACTAATATGGTGGTGGAACTCTAGGAGGCAAGGTTTTGGAGAGTGTTCTGTCGACTCTGCTGCCAGTGCATTTTCAAGTCTAGTCAAGTAGTATAATCATTTTCTGATGTGTCTTGATTCCTCTGTGTACTAGAGCAAGCATAATAGATGCCTTTCATTTGTGAACTAGAAGCACAGTTTAAACACTGAATCTCCAGGGTTTAAGGACCGGCTTTATTAGCTCATCCTGATGTAATTGAAAGGCTTATAAGGTAGTTTTGCAGCTGCTGAGAGACTTCTCCCTTTCCTCCTTCCAGCTTTGGAAAGTTTCCCTTTCACAGCTTTTAAAGAAACCTCGCTGAATGCTCAGGACAACCCTCCTAGACATTCATATTGACCTCATGTTTCTGGCAGTGGGAATGAAGGTCAGCCTGCTTTTGGCATTTTGGCAGATAGCACAAGCAGGAGCGACTGCTTATACTGTGCTTTCACCTTTCCATTGTCAGGCTGGACAATCTGCCAAGGGTTTTCTGTCAAAGAAGGGCAAAAAAGTGGGATTAGAACAGGAAATCTGGTTTTGCATAAGAATGTGGCTTTTTGGTTCAGTTTTATGGGTTATTTCTTTCCCAAGCTCCACATCTTTTGTTGCCCTGTCTGCCTTATGCCAACATCCATGTGCTTCTCTTTCCCATCTTACTAATTAACTCCTTGGTTGCAAGGAACTGACTTCATGTTCTCCACACGAGCCCTTTGTGGAGATGTTGTAGCAGGATCCACGGGTGTTGACCACCACTTCATTTTGCTCCCTGCTGCCTTGGGCAGAGGTGCAAAAGTACAGAGTCACTTGGGCATGTGAGCTTCTTTGACTTCAGGCTGTTAAGTGAATTACACAAAAGCTGCTGCGGGTTTATCTGCAGAAGGAAAAAGCATTCTGTTCCCAAGATCCCTGTCCACATGGGGAGTTTACTGGTGCAAATATAACTATATAATGTTACTGTATATATCTGTCAGAAAGAATTCTTGAGCAGAAAAGCCCTGGGGCTCTTAGGTGTTTTCAGCTCTCTTGAATATTGAAGAATACATACATTGATAATGTTCAGGTGAAAGCACTCTGTAGCTCAAAGGGCCTAGGTAATTAACAAAAAATATGAATTCAAGGACAGGCTGTGCCAGTATTTGCCTTGCTGAGTTACGTCTGTATGTAATGAAACTCTGGATTTTTGTACTTTGACTAAAGTAACTGTTGATATGCTGGAATCCTAAGTATTGTGCCTGTTTTAAAATAATAGTTTATTTTCCAAAATAGTTTATTTTTGGCATTGATTCATTCTTGCTCTCCCTCTGATTCTAAACAGTTGCTCTGAATAAATTTTTAAAAATTACCTTTACAGTAGATATCCATCACTAATAATGGATATCATACAGATAGACAGATAACAACTGTATATATATATGTATATATATATATAACTGGCCCGTCAGAGTCTGGTGATTCTAGTTGTGCCTGTGGAGAGTGGCCTACTCAGAAGTAACTAGTAACACCTTGTAACTTTCAGGCATGACTGACTAGTGAAATTTCAGGTCTTCAAATGGAGCTTGAGTTCTTACACCAGGTAGTTTTCTTGATTTGTGTTTTGTTTGGTTTTTTGTTCATTTCTTTGAAAGCCTCTCCTAAGCTGACTTGAGCAATTGCATTAATACTTGAGAAAGGAACCAAACTTTCATTGCAATCATTTAGAAGGGATGTGTAATTCTACCAGCAAATAGGCCAGTTGAAAGCAGAGCAAAAGGGTGGAAGTTTCACAAGCTTGGGGACCTCCTTTTAGTAATTTTGCCGATTTAGGACTATCCTGAAGCTTTTCTCTCTTTCATTGTTTAAGGATCACATTTATTTTCTTTAAGAACAGAATTATTTTGATTTATGAGTCTTCTATTCATGTGCAATGTCTTGTTTCAAGAAGCTGTCCCTTCTCCTCTCCTGGGGTTCCCTTCCTAGGATTTAGTGAGTTCTGTTGTTGGGTCAGGGGTAGTTTGAAGTGTTGTCAGAAAGACAAATGTATTAATGGCTACTGTCTTTCTACAACAGTAAATTATTTGCTCCATTTTTACCTTGCGGGGCCGAGTCTTCAGGTGATAGCTGTCACCTCTTATGAGCAGATTCACTAACCTCATGCTTCTTGCTTTCCACAGAGCACAGTGAATGACATGAATTTATCTGTTTCTCACTCCAGCTCTGGTGCACTTTTGGTATAATTTGTACCACTTAAAGTTGAATGTTTCCAGATAAAATGGAGCTGGATCTTTGCACCCTGTTCTGCTTTCATGGAGCAGGTTTGTTTAGCTTTGTTGGGCAAAGCTGCAGTCTCAAAATATTGGATGACTCCTCCTGCTTTTTCCTTCCTTCTGTGACTTGACCATGTGGTTCACTTTAATCACATTCAGGCAAGTCTAGATGTTTTTTGTGTATCTTGCCAGCTAACTCTGATTAAACCCTGATCCCAGTTTCTTGTGCAGCAGCTATGTGTCTGCATCCTTCCAAGACTGAGCTGATTTTTGTGAACAGCATTCAGCAGCATGTTTCTCTTATGTTTCTGGGAAATATATAATTTCTTTCTGCTGTATTCAGCATTGCTGGCATATATCTATCACTGCAGGCCTTCTAAAGGAATGTCAAAAGCCTCATCTTTTTTCTAAGTTTCCTGTAAGCAGTCACTCTGACTTCCTAAATTCCCTCTGCCTGTCAGTGTTGCCTTCCCAAAGGTTCTTACTCTCTTTGCATATAATTTTCTGATATCATAGAATCAAGTTAGTCAATGTTGTATATGAACTAAAATTAATTGGATAGCATTTTAGAACCTATTATCCAGGGCTGATACCTGCAAAATATTTTAAATATTCTGCACCTTGCTCTCACAAGTCTCTACTAGCTTGGCTCTATTATTACAGCTCTATGAAGCTGTAATAAGTAGGATAAGCTGGGACTTCAGCTAATTTTCTTTTTTATTCTATGTTTTTAACTTCAGCAAGGACACTCGGAGCTACACAATGTCAGAATTAGTCCAGATGCATGCAGCTTCTGGAAGCGATGTACCCCTAGTTTTAAAATAAATATTTTTCAGGATTTTGTTTTGCTTCTCATTAAATATGTAATGCTTGCTGCAGTATATAGATAAAATATTTCAGTAAATGCCACAGAATTTTACTTTACTCATTATGCAAATTCATTGCAGCAATTTCACATGGCCTGGATATCATTAACTCTTGATCCATTTTACATATCTAAATTCCTCTCTAACCAAATTTAAGTCTCTGTTAAGAGGAACCTTTTTCTTACTTGCTTCCGCATAAAGTACACACCAAAACAAGCCAAGCCTTTCTGTGACACTGGAATCTTGTGGAGATTTAATTTTACTCTGATTTATTGTCTTTCCATTTCCCTTGGGAAAGGTTATGATTCTGTTCCCTTCCTTGTGTTTGAAAGCAATGTGAGAGACCTCTTGGTAAGAAGGCACAAGGGTGGTTGATGTATTGGTGTATTTGCACACCGTGCAAGGAGTGCATGACAAATGTGACATCCAAGTTTGCCACAGTTTTGGAGAGATGCTTTTGGTATTTTGAAGCTTGCACAAAGGAGTGATGCCTGGAAGTAAGGGCAGTGCCAGCTAAAGCGTGTTCCTTTAATACACTAGGCATTGGCTCAGCACAGATCTAAGCCAGGGGTGTCTGCACAATGTTCTTGGTCATGGGGTTTAGTTTTAGGTGGTCCTGCAAAGAACAGGGAGCTGGCCTCAATAGTCCTTTACAATTTGAGATATTTTATGATTCTAAGAAGACCAAGCAAAGCTGTCTCCAGGAAGGGCTATAAAAACATAAACAAGCCTCTGCTGTAGCTGAAGACAATGAATTTGGCTGCAAAAGCAACCATATCATAATGGTACTTAAGCTTCACTATGGTTCTATCAGCTTACACTGATATTATTACTGAACTCAGAAAGTAAATGCCCATGTACCGTGGACAGATTTGTGAGCTGATGCTAGCTGAGCAATGCTTGGTAATGATTGCTCCTATAAGGGGTCTCTTCCTAAAGGCTGTGCAAAAAATATGTTAGGGATAAATATCCAGGATTGCATCGACTCCTGCTAGTGACTTGCCCTAATGCTGAGGTAGCTGGGAGGTTTGACAGTGAGACAGGTACCTGAATTCACAATTATCTTGGTGACTTCCTTACCACAGCAAATCTGCCCTTACAGAAAAGAGGGTTTACACTGCTTGAGATGTGGAAATGAAACTCTTGCTGTGTATCAGCATGAGCATTCCTTAAAGCCAGCATGAGAACTGCTGCTGTATATTGAGCTTTAAGCATAACATGAATCAAACTAAAAAAGTTACTCATTTTTAGAACCTTTTATTTATTCAGTGGCAGGAGTTGGATTGTTTTAAAGTGGTAGCAAGGAGAATTTCTTCCCTTTTCTGCTCCTGCTCCTCAAATGTACCTCAGTTGATAGGTACTTCCTAGAAATCTGGTTCCTTTTAGATATCTCAGTCTAGATGTTGTAACTAGCCAGCTGCTTTTTGCAATAATATTGTCCCTGCTATGTCAGAATGTGAGTGGCCATTTGAGACACAGAACATTGGCTTCAACTCACCAGAAGCATTTCTTCAGTTGAAGGCAATTGTTCTTTGCTTGAAAATGGGAGAGTTTGGCTGTGAGTTAGTCTTGTGTGGTGATAGAAGTTGTATGGTTTCTGCCAGGAAGGTGTGACAGCTACTGTTTCTCAAATAAATGAGGAAATTCTGTTTTCCCAAATGAAAACCAGAAAACAGCCACCACGTTTTCATAACTGGAGAAGAAAGTGCTTGCTTCAGGTGTTTGAAGAGTCAGCTTCCCTTATCTATCCTTGAGCCTGTTGTCGAGGCAGTTGATTGGGGTTGGCTACTATTCCCAGTGTCTTATTTCTTCTTACCATTCTGCACATTGCAAAATAGAAAACAATGGTTTTGGAACCTGCTGGCTAGTACTGCAGGGCATATAGTTGGGTTTTTTATATGCAGGAGATAAAAGATTACTGAAGGAAGAAATCCTAAGGCACTTTCATCTCATCTCCTGTGTATTTCTTGGTGCACATCATAAGTTTTAAAAGTTTTGTCTGCGGTTCCTTGGTGAGCAGTCATGAGCTTATTACAGCAACTAAGCCTCCAAGCAAGACAAGCAGGCAGACAAATACCTTCGTGGTGAAGTATTTACCCCATGCCGTTTAACCACCAGAGAAGGCTTCTTTGCTAGCCTGTCTTCCTGATAATTACAGAGGAACAGTATGAATTAATCCAGACTTTCTCATTAAGTAGATCAACTGCTAATTGGAGAAGAACAGCCTTTTTGAGAAGGGGAAGGGTTTGGGAGGTATTTGTTGCTTGGGATAACTGCTGTGGAGTCAATTCTTTCAAGTACCTGATAAAGCTTCTGCTGGCACTGTCTGAAAAACTGTGGAGTCTTCTAGCACTTGGAAGATGCTGGAAGAGAAACCTTGTGTATCAATAGATAAACTGCTTATATTCTAGCATTGATTTGGGGCTATACTGGGAAGCAGCACTCGTGTCCTAATCTGTTTGTCAGGAGATAAAAAAACAGAAAGAAAACTGTATTTTACCTTATTTCTTAGAACCTTGACAGCTGACTGCATACCTGTCTCTCCCTGTTGACAGCTCTGTGATTGAAATGCAGCTGTGGAAAACCATGGTCCTTTGGGTGCAAGTTGCTTTGATTTCTTAGGTGTTTTCTGTCCTGTGCCTTGTGTTTGACTGCTGTAAGGAGATGTTACCCAGAAGCTGGAGGACTTTTTCTTCACTCCCTCTCTCCCTATTGCACTCCCAAAGGTGTACTGTACTTCCTTTGCTTTTTCAGGAATTGTTGAAACTGCAAGTTCCTAAGTAAAAACTGTCCAGTAAAGGATACCTGAGAGTCTGGGAAATCTAGAGGCTCCCTCTTCTTCTTCTACTCCATTGCACAGAAATTTCATGAGTGGTTTTTTTCCCTTTCATTCATGTGTAGGTCTTGTTTGTTTTGAGTCTGTTTTCTCTTTGCTTTATTCAGTGTGTTATGTTGATGATCTTATTTGATTTATATGAAAAGATTATATTATTTTGTATTCATAGCAACTGTTGTGCTTCTAAATGGCGAATACTTTGTGTAGTGACAAAATGAAATAACATCACATGGAAATAGCCTTATTTATAATTTTATTGGATAAAAGCCATTAGAAACATGCCATAAGGAACAAACCTGGAGGGAGTGAGGAGCATTCTTGAAGGTCTGCCACATCATCTAGGTCTGTTGTTGTTGGTTTTCCTGGGCTATGGTGAATGAAACTTTCTTTTCAAGCTTTATTGGGGCATGTTTCAAATTGATGAATACTTTCCAGGACTCTGAAACACTGTCTAGTTAGAGCTTATTTTTGTGGTTAGGGGTTTTGGCTGTTTTTTTGCTTGCTTGTTTGTTGTTTTGGTTTTTTTTTTTCTTTTTTGGTGTGTGCGTATAAAGGAAATAGCAACGCACTCCCTTTTCAGCACTGTGTAGTCTCTGGATTCAGTCTAGTTTTATGCTGCAAAAGAACCACACCCTGGGTCTGCACTGAAAAGGTTTATGTGTAAACTTTGTCATTTTGCATTCACTGTGTGCTGGGAACAAACACAGGCAAAGTCACCAAGACCCAGTGATAACTACCTAAGCTGCTGTAGCTTGACTGCCTCTTCCAGCATTGGGTGGCTGAGTCTCTGTTTTACTGCATCAATGTAGCAACAGTGAGATTGAGACTCTCCCCAGATTTGCATACCCTAATTTGTATCTGTTTGTATCTGTTTGTATCTTTTTTGTTTGTTTTGTTTTGCTGTTTTGGTTTTTTCTTGATTGTGTCAGCTCAGAGTTGCATTTTCTGGGGCTCCATCAGACTTGGCACGTAATAAATAATACTTAAATTTCAAAGCATTATACAGTCTTCAGCCTCAGAGAGGGCTCGTGGGGTGTAAAGTATTTATTTGTTTGTGTAAAGGATGACAGGAGTGCAGAGAAACTTAATATGTTCAATGTCTCTTGCTGAATGGGAAACATCTTCAATTAGAAGTCAACAGACGTGGGGTTGTAGAAAACCTACTGTATTTCTGTTCATTTTTTAATATATATTAATTATGTATCTTGTTGAGTTGTAATGAATTTTTGATTCTTGTCTCTGTGCATTTGAGGTGTTACTGCCAAAACTCTCTTTAATAGAAACTAGGTGGTGAAATGTCAGTTCTAAGGTAAGTGATCCCTTACTCTGAGCCAGTGGAATTGTGTGTCTCCAGCAGAGAGTAGGTACATGTAAACTTTAAAACCATGCTTTGCAAGGAAACACAGCAATCCAAAGCCCACCCTTTTTCCAGCAGTAGGGATTTCTGACAGACTTTTTCTTGGCCCATCCTTTTTCCTATGGCTTGCAATGAACTGTTATTAAGAATTCTTTGCAAAGGGATGTTAATTTTTTTTTGTTAATAAAGAGTAGAAGCTGGGAGTATGACATCTGTAAGGTAACTCTCAAATTTACCACTTAACGTTTCCAACTTTCTCTTCTCTTTCTTTAAAGCACACAGAGCACAGACAGACCCGAGGGCAGGGTAAGACTTAGTTGCTCAGGTGCTTTGAGATCTTTGGATGAAACCTGTGTGTAAGGGCAGCTTCTGTGCTTGGTACAGTAGTAGCCAGATGGCTGTGCTGACCTTTGGTTCTGGTTACTGCCAGGGCAGTTAGGAATGTTATATTAATGCTGTTTTGAATAAATCTTCGTAGGAGTTATCTTCTCCTCTGTCAGTTGTAACTTCACAAGGCTGTGTGCTCACAAGTGTAGTACTGGGCTTGTACACAATGAAAGTGTCTCACAGAAGCTCCATCCTAAACTGGAATAGGGTAACTGGGATTTCTGTGTTGCAACGGCTTTTTCTGGAGGAAACGTTACTTTTGTCCTAGTCAGCTGCTTTGTGCTAATGATCTTATCAGCTGTGCAGTTTAACTGATATTCCATTTGTGGGATTTCATTTTAGTGGCTGTGTGAATGTGTCAAAACTCTGATTTGTAGATGTTTTTTCTGGTTCAGGCAAAGTTAGAAGTCAGCTACTGTGATAATGGAAGAAACAGTAGACAATAACTTTTCACTGTAACATGCAGACAGATATGATGTAATTTATGAGTTACGTAAGTGCTCTGGTATTTCCTTTCTTTGTCACGATTGTTAGTTTTCCTTATGCCTACTTACCTTTCAATTAAATCAAGTCCTGTCTGAATGTGGCCACTCAAAACATTCTTTCAAAGAAACCTTTCCTGTTTCTATTTTGCTGGTTGCACACTCCCACTGCACAGGTTTTAAATTGCATGTGCAGTGCCCAGTTGGAGAGTACATGGCCAGCCTTTCACACAGTCAGAAAAAGCAGTGCTGGCCTCCTCTCAGACTGAAAGATAAATAAAGTCCCAAACTGGAAAGCATAGTGATGTTCATGTTGCAACTGGCTCTAGTAAGGTAACCAAGGAGAAAGTATAAAAACAATATCCATGTGTTTCCAGGTATTGATGAAGTTTGTTTCAACTCCTTAAATATTCCTGTTTTCTGGGGGAGTTTGAGGAACAATAAGGGGGTTTTACAGAGTTTTGCTGATTTAAATCTCAGTTTCATGACATCATTTTTCTTTTGGTGTGAAGAGTGACTAATGTTAAACCCTTGTGCAAGATGTTGTCGATGTTTGAATATTGGAAAGCTTATTAAACAGCATGGCAGTGTTACCAATTTTCATACACTCCATGTTTTCTCCCAGAACCATACTCTGGCCCCCTTTTACCATACACTGAAACTTTGCCAGGTAATTCACTGTGTGGCAGCAACCAACAAAATCCCTTGCTTTTTTGATAAATCTTTTGGTTTTATCAAGAGTGCTGAGGTAGCTGTGCTCAAACGGCTCGTAAAGGAGTTGCCTGCAGTCAAACACACTCTTTTCTAAAGGCACTTACCATTTTGTCCTTTGGAGCAGAGCTAAAATCTTTCCTTTTTTTTTAGCGCATCTGATTTTCTCCCCACGAGTGTAGACATTTCCAGAGTTGTTTGTAATGAGAGTGAGTCTGTACATGCAGGTGCATGCTCATGCATATACATAAAACTGGGGGATGAGTCCTACAATAGGTCATTGTTCTCGCCTAATTAGCAGACAGACAAATGGGAAAGGAATAGCATGGCCTTTTCTGGCAAAGATTAACAGAGGCAGCCACTGCCGTCCACATGTTTAGGTTGGGCGAATAAATTGGAGCATTTGTTACTGTGTTATAGATGTCTTGTTACTTGTCAAATGTGAAGTGGGCCAAAGGAAGAATAAAAAAAGCTCTTGTCAAGCTGGTGAGATGGCCTGTTTTTGCTGCTGTCAGCTCTGATTGCAGTTAATTTTGCGAATAGAATACAGTTGCCATTTCCAGCAGTGAAGCATGAATTTTTAATAACAAAAGCACAAACCAACCAAATCAAAGCAAGCATGATATCCTAGCATAGATATTAAAAATACTGATTTCTGGGTATGGCAGGAAAGCACCTTGTGTAAGAGCAAAAAGAAAAAAAGCTCTCCTAATCTCTTTCTCTAGGATTTATTAATTGCAAATAGAGTATATAGTCTTCTTTGTTTTTTTGGTAAACTCAAATATTCTTCTGATGCCACATGCCTGGAAGAGTTCAAGGCTGGGACCCTGAGCAGCCTGATCTAGTGGTTGGCATCCCTGCCTATGACAGAGGGGTTGGAATTAGATGATCTTCAAGGTCCCTTCCAACCCAAAGCTTTCTGTGATTGTATGTTAACCAGAACAGCTCATCAGCTCTTATGGTTATTAGATCTACTGAGAATTTCTGTTGAAGGTCTGCAGAAAGCTTGTGCTGAATAAAATAGAGAAAAATAAGCAGTTCAAAATTTAAACCAGTTGAAAAAAATAAAACAATTTGAATTTGGGTGTTTTAAAATACTTTCTAAATGCAAACTTTAGATTGACCTAGTTCCTCCTGGTTCTCTATGGTCTGTGTAGAAAAGTTTTCATAAACTTTTGCTGAGTGTTTGGTTGCTGCAATTGTGATGCTGGAATAGCTTACCCCCAGAAATGCTTTTGTTGACTGTGGTGTTATAAGTGACCGTGTTGTAACAGTTAGTAATTCTATTGGGAATCTCTTAATCATGTGGTTAGAAGTTACTGCAGTGAGAGAGGTTTTTGAAGATGACATTAATTAAATATATGCTATAGTACTTTAGCACCAGGTAAATAGCTGGCTGTAAATGTGTTAGGCAGGTTCTAGGGTATCTAGGATAACGCTGGGCAAGTCACAGCACAACACCTCTGTAGCCTTGCAAAAATTCCTACCATCATTAATAATCAAAATACCTCCATGATACAGATAAAACTAATGAGCCAGACAAGCATGTTTGTCCAGGTTTTTAGAGAGAACCTGTGTCAGGTTCCCATCTCTTGGTGATGTGCTCAGAGCCTGCTGCCAGCTCTTTCTCTCTAGCAGAAATTTGCTAATGGAGTCAAATACAATTATAACCAACTGTAATTCTAAACTGCCTTGTAATAAAAGACAGGATTTTTGCACCTATCAAAAATAACCTACGATAACGATCTATTACCCGCTTTCAAGTGGGGGGTGTAACATAGTGATACATGCTGTGGCAACATTTTCTCTGTTCATGTGTTTTTTAATGTTCAAGGATGTAGGTACATGTCTGCCAAGAGTCTTTTTGTGTCATATTTCACTTAATTTTAAGCATCCCTACACAATTGGCTAGGTAGCTCATTCCCCTTATTGTTTCTTTTGACCCACAAGCCTCAGTTAGAGGTATGCTAGAAGAAATTACCAAGAGGCATCCCATTCAACTACCAATAATATGTCCCAATTGTCAGCTGAAGATTTGCTTTTTCTTTGCTAGATCAGCAGAGGGAAGTTTTCTTCTTCCTATTTATTTTTAGCTGTATATGTCCATGGGACAGAAGTGAGGTTGGGAATATACCTACAGTAGTGTTTGCTTGCAAAAAGTCAGAGCAGCTGAATGTGTCAGAAACAAATAGTTTCCTTCGGTTTGCAAGAAGATTCCAGTCATGTGGTTCATTCAAGGTGTCTGGGCTGTCCTGTTGCTGGTCAAAGTAATATTTTGTGTGCAAATAAATGTGTGGTCTTATGCAGAGGTGAACCTATCACAGAGCTGGATGAGATAAATCTGAGTCTGATTGTTGCTGCCGTGAGGCAGCGAAGGCTGTTTTGGTACTACTTGTGAGGGTGTTAACAGTGCCTTTCAGCCTGTTGTCTAGTCAGCGTTTCTAGACGTAATCTGGCCCTTAGACTGACAGTTCCTTCCTCTCTCTCTGAACTTATTCGCAGTGAACCAAGGTGAGCCTGCAATCCCTTGTGTGAAGAGGCAAAACATAATTCTTATCTGTTTGTTCCCATGCAGTGAGGCTTGTAATGTTGGTTGTCCTAGGAGTACATGTAATATTGGTAATTGCTGTGTTATCAGTTGCTAGGCATGTATTTGATGGTCCTCTGCTTCACACTACTTGTACTTCAGTGTTAACGTTATGATTGCAGACATATTAATATAGTAGAAATTCAGAATTTAAGGTGGATATCAACTTGAGTGCTGTCGGTGTCTGAACAGCACTGCTGTGCTGTTCCTTGAGTATTAGCCACCTCTCTTGGACCCTCTTCCCTCTAGGGCATGTTCCCATGAGATTCTTTCCAGAAGATACCTGAAGAGATCAGTTATCTCTTCAGGACCTTACTCAGGACCCTCCTTCATTGCAGGATCCTGTGCTGCACCATCTCATGGTCACTGCAGCCAAGGCTGCCCCCAGCATTCACATCCCCAGCCAGTTCTTTGTTGTTAGTTAGTACAAGATCCTGCAGCACATCTTTCCTCACTGGCCTCTCCACCACCTGTGTTAGAAAGTTGTCATCAGTGCTCTGCAGGAGCCTCCTGCACTGTGCTGTTCCTGCAGCAGATGGGAGTGGCTGAAGTCACCCATAAGAAACAGTGACTGTGACTGTGAGGCTCCTTCCAGCTGTCTGTAAAAGACTTCATCCACTTGCTCCGGCTGATCTGGTGTCATGTAACAAACACCCACAGCAGTGTCACCCTTGCTGGTCTGTTCTTTAGTCCTAACCCATAAACCCTTGACTCGCTCATCATCCTCCCTGAGACAGAGTACCATGTGTTCCAGGTGTTCCCTTCAGTAAAAAGCAAATCCAACAGCTCACCTGCCTTGCCTGTCTTTTTGAATGTATCATTTAAAACCCTTCTGTGTTTGTAGAGCACTTAGATGACCAGATACATCCCCCTTTCCATGCTGAGTTTTGAGGCCTGAATTTTTACTTAACTTGCACCAAACAGTTTTTGATTCCCATAATGAAATATTTCAGAAGCATAAAAGCTAGACATAAAATTTGGTTACATGAGGTATTTGGTTCTGCTGCAGTTGCTGTGTTGTGATAATTTAAAATATCAAAAACTGGTTTATGTATCCTGTTGTTTTTATTTAATAAAGGTGCTAAAGTCCAAGACATTCATAAAGCTTTTGAAAATGAATACTTTTGCTAGCAGTGCTTTCTATTGATTGCTGAGGCGCGTTGTTCCCTCAGCAGAAAGGTTACTAGTTTTGCTATGTCCAAAGAAGGAGCAGAAGTTTCAAGCATAAGAAACAGTCTTTCTGGAACTGTAGAAAATCTGTATTATGGATGTGTGATGGCAGATGTCTCTCTTGGTTTGCTGTCGTGAATGAATGGGCTTTCACTCCTTCCTTTTCTTCGGGGGGTTTTTGAACTCCAAGTTGCTTCCTCCAGGAGCTGCAATGACTTGAGTTAGTTCAAAGTGTTTAAATGATGTTAAAATAGTGCTCTTTTAGAATGTTTCTGTCGTTATACACTTGTGTCCTGAGCATTATTTCTCTTCAGAGCTTCTAAGATATTTTGTGGAGGCTAAACCCTGATTTCCAAACCCAAAAACAAATCCAGCACCCATAGTGAATATGAATTTGGTTTTGTTTTACAATAAATTCAACTTCTGAGTCTCCAGAACTCCATAAGCTTGTCTAGGTGTGAAATATTTCTAGAAGAATATTCTCATGAGGATTTGAATTTCTGTTATTCTTAGTGGGCTCAAAAGATAGGTCCCCATGTTGGCCATTTTCATTCCATCTGAGCTGTTGGGGGGAACAGGAAATTGCCACCTCCTACTGATGTTTGCTGGTCTGGATGAAACACAACAAATGACTTCTATTCAGATTTCTAGTTTTGGAATATTGCTAAACAATAAAATTTCCTTGCCAGTTTTCAAAATACACAGCATCAACTTGGTAACAGAAGTAGGAAAAAAACCACATACTTCTCTTTTTGTACTGAAGCATGCATGGGTGGATCTAGGGAAACTCCAGTAAACAACTGCACATTTTGCTGTCTGTCCTCTTTTTTCACTAATAAAAGAAGCTGCCACTTCATTGTCAGACAACACTAAAGATGTCATTTGTCCTTGAAATATACTCCAAATTGTTGTTTGGCACCCCTTCCACAAGCAGGGAAACTTTGCAGCGGGGAGGAAGAATAGAGGAGAGAAAAGGACACCAATCCTATTGTCTTAGAATTAGTTTAGCATCCACTTTGGCCACATGATAAATACTTGCTGTGGTTGTGACTTGTTTTCTTGTTGGACTGTCTGGAGCAAATCATTAATGGAATTTGTTTACAAAATATTCCAGTCTTCTGTTAGTCCCTGTCATTTATTGCGTGGGGCATGTGTGAAAACTTGTTTAGTGCACTGATAGAGCTGGTGAGACATTTGGCTGAGCAAGTCTCTATAACATGATGAAATATTTGGATCTGCATTCACCAATTTTTTTTTTTTTTTTTAATTAATTCTAGAGACAGATTGCTGTGGTCTGTATTAGTTTAGAAGACTGGGAGAAATTGTCATCTAAAATATAAGCAAGTGTATATTTTGAAAGCTTGATGTCCTCATTTAAGGAAATCTCTTCTTGTTATAGCGACAGTAGCAGTTCACAACCTGCTGTGCTCTATTGAAATCTTCACATCAGTAGCAATGGAAATGATGCTGTGAATGCTTTTCCCCCCAGGTGCTGAGGAAGTCTTGCTGCTCGCCAGAAGAACCGACTTGAGGAGGATTTCCCTGGACATGCCAGATTTCACTGACATCATTCTGCAGATAGACAACATCAGACATGCAATTGCCATAGACTATGACCCCGTGGAAGGCTACATCTACTGGACTGATGACGATGTCCGGGCAATTCGTCGGGCCTATCTGGATGGCGCTGGAGCCCAGACTCTGGTGACCACAGAAATCAACCACCCAGATGGCATTGCTGTGGACTGGGTGGCCAGGAACCTGTACTGGACTGATACTGGCACAGACCGCATTGAAGTGACCCGGCTGAATGGGACCTCGAGGAAGATACTTATCTCAGAAAACCTGGACGAACCTCGAGCCATAGTGCTCCATCCTGTAATGGGGTGAGTTCTGTGTCTAGTGATAGCTCTGTGGTAGGTCTTTGGGTCCTGCCTGTGGTCTCCTGAAACTGAAAAAGTGTAAATTGCAGGATGATGTGTGTACTGTTTGTCAGATAATCAGAAAATGACAGCTTTTCCCTTGCTTCATTCCTTTAATAACTGTGTACATAAAAGGTGACTTCTAAATATAGTGT
The DNA here is from genome assembly GCA_013396875.1 of Vireo altiloquus. Classification (NCBI taxonomy): domain Eukaryota; kingdom Metazoa; phylum Chordata; class Aves; order Passeriformes; family Vireonidae; genus Vireo; species Vireo altiloquus. Next base: position 1,425,394 of record VZRF01009557.1, on the reverse strand, counting down.
TCTTCAACAAACCTATACATTGGGTGTTTGGTTGCATTTTCTTTTCTTTGCACCTTCAGTGTTATCCTAACTATGAAAGAATTGGGCCACTGCATATTTTCAATAGTTTAATTCATTTACTGCTCAAACTTTATGTTGTCTTCACTGATTACAGTTTGAGTTGGTGTGTTTGTTGCTGTTGGGGAAGCAGAAAGCAATGCAGATCTTAACACTTACTTGTTTTGCCTGTTGCATGCATTAACTGTTCCACTTCTTTTTTTTTAACAGCTACATGTATTGGACGGACTGGGGTGAAAGTCCAAAGATAGAATGTGCTTATTTGGATGGCTCAGAAAGGCGAGTTCTGGTGAATACATCCCTTGGGTGGCCTAATGGCTTGGCACTGGATCTTGAAAAAAACAAGCTTTACTGGGGAGATGCAAAAACAGATAAAATTGAGGTGAGTAATAGAGCCATACTTGGGTGCGTTTGTAGAAAAGGAGTGCAGTTCCCATATTCAGCTTTGTCTTGGGTACATTTACCCATTTTTGGAGGAGGCTGTTTTTTCATTAATATTAAAAAGATATTTAGCATAACAAGACATATTTGACAAGAAAGGAAGTACATTCATGTGGTTCAGAAAACTTCTGCAAGAAATGTTATGTTTGTTATGTCTACATTGCTCCAAGTGTAATTTAATTGCTTGAAATCTCAGGTTTTACCTGAGGCTTTTGCAACAAATTGGGACACTCGTGTAAAATTTGTTTAAAAGATGTTTTGGCTTGTCTGTGGTGCTTGGAACTGCTATCTAAAATTGCTGTATGCAAAAGGCTTAATGCAAGGTTCGTGTGCAGGAGCCAGTGGATATGGAGGCCCTGGAAAGCCATATTTCAGGATGTTAGTGGTTGTGTGGTGTCCAGATTTGTGGACAAGAAGTAATTTTTAATGGACCTACTGCTTTGAAACCCACATAGGCAGTCTGCACCTGAATTTGAGGAGGGAAATTTCTACTTTGGCTTGTGAAATCAATTGAGTTTTAATGTTATTTGGGGCAGTAGCATATGCAGCATTTTTTGATAAATAATTTAGATAAATAAATTTTGAGGAATGACTGCTTTCTAAATATTTTGCCCTAAGGAAGAGAGGAAACTAGACTGTCTGCTAGCTCCAGAAATTTAACTTCAGTGTTTGGCAATAGCTAATACAGAGTTTGACTACCAGAGAGATCCTGTCTCCCCTTACCTTTCAGCTTGCACGACAGGGAAGATTCTAGATGCCACCTTTTATGGCTGGGGCCAAAGTTGTGCCCTGTGTTTCGTGGGGTTAAGCAATCTGTTCATTCTGTTCATTCTGTCTCACTTCACTGTCAGGCATCAAATCCAGCAATCCTGTTTGGTTTGACATCAAAGCCTAGGAAAACCAGAGAAACCAATGTAAGGGCTTTTTATTCACTCAGTTTTTCTTTTGTGCCACTCTACTGGCCCTAATATGCACGAAACCTCACTGTATGGTGTTTGAGGTGGGGCATTTCCAGTTTCACTTGCTGTTGAAGTCATTCAGCATAAACTCATTTTCCCATGCTTGTGTTTTGTTGCCAAGAACATGCCATTCTAGTAGCAGCCACTGTCTCAGTGATTTGTTCTGTAAGTGTATGTATGTATGTTGCATCCACAGCTTGTCAGAAACAAAAATCAGCTGACTTCAAGTCGAAGATACATATTTATATTTTACACTATAGTTGATCCAGCTGGGTGTTGGGATTTTTCTTTTTTCCCAATAGGCACCTAAAACTATCTTGAAGCATGTTACTGGGTAAATTTATTTTCTGTTAGCACCTAAGACCAGCATAAATGAGATGGTAGATAGTAAACTCTAACTATTTTGTGGCTCATTAGGTAGCAATAGGAAAAAAAAACCAAAGAGCTGATGATGTTTTGGGTAGTTTACTCTCTTGCTGCACTGCAAGGAGGGAGTTCTTGCTTCACCTGAAATGACATTCAGATTTATGCTGAGTGCTCCTGAATAAGGAAGTCTTCAAGCAAGCGTTTTGCCCCTACACAGTTCAGAAAGCTGCGCTCTGCAGCTGCACTCTGCTGCACAGAGGGACGAAGGTGCTGCCTTGTCTGTGCTGAAGATGGGATCCCAAATTGCTGTTAGATGGTAACTGAGAATTGCATTCATCACTTGACATGCCTTCAACTGCTTTCCATGCAGAAAAAAACACGAGAGTGAATATAGCTTGTGCCTGTTTGTGTGTATCTCTGCTTGATATTCTGCTCTGGTTTCTGGTATTTTAGATCTGCAGGGAGTCATCTTACTCTCGCTGGGAAGGCCTGTTCGAATTTAAAGTTCTTAAACAGTGAATGAACTTTGTACAGCTTGGAAATTTGATCGGCTGAAGGCATCTGTCCTGTTTTTCCTGGACCTCGGGTTTGAAATGTGCTGTGAATGCCTCAGGGTGGGTCGGTTGGTTTGCTCCAGGGGTGGATTTGTTCGGTTCTGGTCACACACTGTGACGTTACTTTTGGGTGCTCTCTGCCACAATTAGAAAATAATCTCTGCGGAGCTGTTGAGGGTACACCAAGCATTGTCCTGTACCAGGAGACTGTGTTTTACTTGTGCTCGGAGAACTTCACAGGGTGAAAACAGCAGTTACCCTTTCCTGTCAAAACCCCTTTTCTAACCTTCCCATCTGCAGCATTCAACTGCAACACAAAGGGCCCAGTCACTTTGCAAGCAGTTTGCATCCTGAAGAAAACCACTTGGCAAGGCTTGTCAAAATTTTGCGTGACAGGAGCCTACGGGGCTTTCGCTGCAAATTTGGCACCCTGTGGTAACATTGTTCCCAGGTTTTAAGTTTATTTTTTAAAATTACTTTGACAAAGTGTATGGCAAATAGAAAATAGATAGTGAATTTTGAGTCATGTCTGTCAAAATCATGTGTCTGTGCACACAGCTTCAGCTGCAAGTAAGGGGCATGGATTAATCCAACTGAATTTTGGATTTTACTGACAGAGAAAAGTTACTTTCCAGGAACAAACAGCAGATTAATAAGGATTACAGGGTTCCAGCAGAGAGAGAAGCAAAGGCCCACGTGTATAGTTTCCCAATTCTCCTTTTAAAAAAATTGTGGTAAGCCAAGTTTTCCCATGTATTATTTCTTCAGTATTTGCTTAAAGTGCCTAAGGTATAGTTGCATAATGAACAATTATGAAATTTTCAGGTGCCTATTATTACATATGCATTTTTGTTGAGCTTGTGCAATATTCTTGGAATAAGTATTCAGTAGACTATTCCTTCTGGCAGCTTCCCCTCATCCCCCTCTTCCCTTTCCCTTCTGTTGACAAATGTCCTTAATTTGTTTTTTTGTGGGAGATTCATAATCACATAACTATCACATACACAATAATATATCACATACAGTAATTTTTTGCAAGTTTATAAGGTGTTTTAAGTTTAAAGTGTAAGTCAGCACCAGATGACAATCATGGAGCTCATTGAAATTTCTTTCCAAGGTGCAGTTATGTGGGCTGTCCTTGAAATTTCAGGAAACAAGCTTTATAATTACTGTGTTGTTGATCACATTCTGCATAAATAATGTAAAAGGATATTTGGAAGAATTTGCAACTTAAATATAGGAGTAGGATTTGTGGAAGTCAGTTGTACTGGGGAGAAAAAAAAAAGATAAACTAATTTAAGGCTGCTTTTTCTAAACAATTCCGAGTATACTTCATGTCTCACACTTTGTTTTCCAATCATTTGACCTAAAAGACGCAGTGTTTAGTTTATACATGAGACATCTTCTCAGAACTGATACATTTTTGTGTGTATGTTTCTCCTCATTGGCATTTTTCACCAAAGGATTAAAAAAAACTAATGTAATAAACTACTTGGAAGATGTTCTGGACTGGTTTACTGAAACAGGCAAATCTCATAGGGAGAACAACTAATTTAAACTTACTGCCACACGCTCATTAGCTATAAAAATCTCAAAGCATTGTTTTTCTATAAATACAAATGCATTTCAGAAGGCCTAGTTTGTACTTACATAATGTAAATACTCCCCACACTGCATGTTTATATTAATATATGAGAACAGGAAAGTTAAATGGATAAAGAAATAAGGAATGCAGTATCCCCTTAATTGAAAGAGCAGATCTACAACCTTAGATCAGTCTAAATAGGCAGGTGCACTAATAAAATCACTTTGATTTATAATAGCGAAGGAGCCTGAATTTCAGTGGGGTTTTTTTGAAACTTCTCAGTGACATTTGATCCAATTCAATTGAAAACTGTGGCAAAGAAATGTTATTGATTGAAGCTCACACTGTCATCCTTAGATGAATGAGATACATATGTATCTCTTACACTTTTTACTACATCCTCTACTCTTTACTTCTGATAAATTTGTAAATTACATCATTTCCAGCTGCAAGTGCTACATATGTGAAGTGATATGCATCACATGATGTTGACATGCAATATGTTAATGTTGAATGGCACATGTCAGAACTGGGCTGGCAAACCACGTGTTTGTCCCTGCTGTTCGTACAGCTCCGTTCAACACTGTGTTCCTGCAGCCTGGGCTGCTCCTTTGGGTGCTGCCACTCCTAGTTTCCCTGTCTGCAGTGCACTCCTCTCCTGACTGGCATTAAGCTGTGCTGTTGGAGGCGTGACATGCATGCATGTTTGTGGCCATTGGGTCTGTGAGTGTTATATACCACTGTGTTTTTATCAGTCTGAAGGAGCTGTCAGGTCTCTGTATTGCTCTGTGTTTAGCTTGAAGAACCAGCAAGCATGAATGCTGTTGTAGGTGCGTGGGGATTTCTTTGTTTCACTTGGAGGGAGCTCCTCAGCAAACTTTATCACACGAGAGCTCTGTTTGTAGCAGTGTCCAAAGTCCTGGTGGGTAGCCAACTATCTTTCAAGCTTCTGGAGGGGAGTAATCTGTACAATTGAGCTTGGGACCAGATTTTTACCAGGAGCCACATAGCCTTTATAGAATGGATAGGAGGAGTCATTTGGATAACCTTAAAATGTTGTTACAGGGTTCTGACAGTTCTGAGACTTTGTTAAGACTGATGACAAATCAGTTATATTTGCTTTTCCCAGAGGGACTTTGCTGGGATGGAACACAAGACTTTCTGGGAGGGAAGAGAGTTGTATCTTTGGTGAAAACAAATTCTAATTCTAAAAAATTGTATGAGGCCTCAAAGGGGTGTGCACCTGTAGGAAGAAGGAAATCTGGCAGCCAGAGGAAAGAGGGTCTTTTATTCTCTGTTGTTTAAGAATCCCCACTCTCTCACCTGCCTGTTAACTGTTCTGCTTGCAACATCAGACTCATCACCAGATTTGGGGTCAGGAGTAAGCACCAGAGTGAGTCAGGAGTAAGTCCAGACTCCCAGGGATGTTAGTGGAGTTTCAACTTCCTATGCAATTAAGAGTTTTCAGCTCATGCACATTTTGAATGATCTTTCTTGAGTAATTTGCTATCACAGAAGTGGTGTTGCAGTTTGTCCTGCCTTGTGCACACCAGCCTGTAGTGGGGAGCAGACTGCTGAGATGACGTACAATGATCTGTAGCATTCAGCAGGTCAGACTGATGAGTGATTTCAGATCTTAATGGCTTTTAGTGAATTTAAACTCTTCTGAGTTTGTTAGATGTTTCTAAACTCTGAACTCTGATTCAGGATTTCCTGATGTTATACTACCTCTTTCTGGAACACAGAAATATAGCCAGCCTCTACCTGCCAACAAACAATGCACATACCCTGTTCAGGAGCATAGAGCCTTCTAGCTCCACTCTTCTAATTACAAGATCAGTTTGTCTGTGTTTTGCTTACTGCTTAATTAGGCATTTCAATATGTTATTTTATACCTTGCACCACATGAGCTTTGTTTACTCCTGAGAGGACTTTTGCCAAGTGTGGGAGCTGTTGAAAGTCAGATTCAGTTTCACAGAATGAGATTCTTTAAATCAGAACAGAAGGGTCACACCTTTCTGCTCTAAGCTAAGTAGAAAGGAAGTGTTCACAGAGCAGAGAGACTCATTGAAGGGAAGAAGATAAACTTATGGAGGTGAATTTCCTCCTGTCCCTTTTCAGTGTTAGCTGCCGGGTAACATTTTTTTTGCTCAAACTTTTATTTGAGCCCTGAACAGTGTTGAAGAAGAAAGTGTTTATTATAAGGAACACCTCGTGTTCAGTAGTGCTCTTGGAGATACATAAAACTTTCCATACTTCAGCAGTCTTGAGAAAATTTTTTTCTGCTGTTCTGGATGAGATAGGATGGGGTGGGATGGTGAGTGTGTCTGCAGGTGAATGATGACCTAGCCTCAGTTAGTCTGGTCTTTATCACCTTTTGGCTGAAATGCAGCAGCCCAGTTGACAGGGGTGTGGAGGCGTCAGTCCTCAAGGTATGTGCCATGTCTCCTTGGCAGCATGAGGTGCCATGAGCACATTCTTAATTCTTTAAGCTGAGATTTCCCAGATAACTAACTACAAATCAAATTCAAGATGCCAGTTCTTTTCTTCACAGCCTAGGCCATACATATGGAAAAGGCAGCTACATGTCTGAAGTGAAGACTGTTGTCTGGGCCACTGTTGTGCATAAATGGATTTTCCACAATAAAGGCGAATCTTTTCTGTAGTAAAGAGATTTTTTTTCTGTGCTGAGATATTGGATTAGCCTTCTCTCTTTCTCCCTTTCCCAATTTTCAGGAACTGAAAAACATCAAGGAGTTTTGTTTTTCTGGTCCAAGTGCAAGGTTCATATTAGTTGACCTTATTTTCAGCATCATAAACAACCAGAAATTCTCTGTAAAGAAGCAGAGCAAAACCAGCCTTGCAGCAAAACCCCATCATGTAGAAGCAGTTGAAGCAAGGACTTCTTGTCCCACCTAGATGATACAGGAGATGATGTGGCCTATGTTAGTCACGTCAATTAATGCACTAGTAGAAAACTCTCCAATAATGTTTTGGTTGAATGAGATTCCTCTATAGGATAGTTTTGATCAGAGATTCTTTTAAACTTCTATATGCCCTACTTGGTAATGTATCCAATAGCTTCAAAGTGGAAAAAATACACAAATATTGGCAGCTGCCAGTTTAAATACTCCTTTGAGTCTTTCCAGACTCAAATTTGTACCAGTATGAACTTACATTGATCTATAACCATTTGTAATTTATTAGAGCTGCCGTATTGCTATAAGAACTTCTAAATCTTGTGGATTTATCCAGGAACTCTTTTGTTTTGTATTCTTTTAAAGGGACATCTTTAAAAAGAAGCAACTGACAGGAAGCTTCTAAATTTGGTCTTTGTGGAGTGCTCAGGAATTACTTCTGTATGTCCAGCTTTTGCCATATTTATCGAGAGGAAATCCTGAGGATGTATTAAATTACAAAGTTGAAGAATTATTTGAGTTTTACATGATTGGGGCTCTCCTTTCTCCCCAAAGAATTATTTTAGGCTATCTGATATCAAGTCCCCCTTTTCCTCTTGGTAGGGAGAGAATTCTGCCTTACTTCCATGGCTGGGACCAGTTTCCTGTATTTAAAAGAGGGATTTTGTATGTAGTGGTACAAAGGCTTCTGTAGCTGTGATGTGTGGAAATGAGCCCCCCTTTAAGAGAACCTGATGTATATTCTGGCACAGCATAAGCATGTCTTTTTCCGATTGCTGAGAAAATGTTGGCTTCTATGGAAGTTGGAATAACTTTGAGTTTCTTTGTCAGACTAGCAGGTAGGATAGTGGAGAGAGGTTTTAACTTAGTACCCTTCTCAAAGTTACTTGCTGTGTTGTTTGCCAATAGCTATGAGTGATTTCCTTTAAATACCTTGTTACCTTTTATGATTTAATTTTCCTACTTTCTTCTGTATTTTCCCAAGGAAAATGCTGAATTTGCCATAGAGCTTACCTCTAACCTAGAGGGAAGCTGACTTTTGCTGCCCAGCAGTTGTGGTCCCGTATCTTATAGCAGTGTTGAAAGAGACTTGTGGTTTGGAGACAGTGGTGCCAATATGCATAGTTTGCCCTATCAGGTAGGTTGGTTTGTCACTGTAGTTTGGGAACTTTTCACTGGGAAAAAGTCCTGCCCCTGCTCTTGTTTGAACCCTTTCTTGGTGTTTAGTGACCTTAGGTGTGGGTTTTCAAATGAAGAATACAGAATTTTGTGCCACAAATGCAAATTCCAGTCTCCTATTTCAGCTTTGTTGGGTCATTTTTTTTCAAAGGCATCTGCGTTAGCGATGGTATTTCACAGCACCACAGAACATCATATTGGAACATTCCAGCTGGATTGTCTTGAGCAGCACTGGGAGGGCAGGAGATGGTACCACAGGGGCCTATCAGCACTAATTTCTGCAGTTTTTGATTGTGAAACACGTGAAACCTGGGTGCTGTAAGAAACAGGAAACTTGGTGTGCTGGGCTGGCCTGGTGAGGTTCCCATGCTTCTGAAGAGCTCACACTACAAATAAAGGTGTGGAAATGGCTTTTCATGCCACATCTTATTAGTGAAATTTTGAAAGCTGTCAGTACCATTTTTAGACTCGTATCATCCAGGGCTAATGGGAGAGAAATCTAACAGACACACATGACAGCCACCACCAGCCTACCCCAGTTCTCCCAAGATTGCCTGCAGTGGTGGGAAATTTTTCTGATAAATGTCGGTAGTGTGGATGAGACCAAAGGTTTTTGTGTCTATTTATCCTTTCTAAAAATTCTTCAGTGCACTGATGGGATAGCAGTCACTCAAAGAAGACTTCCTTTGCTTGGCTTGATTGACCAGAGTCATTCTGTGGGAAAGGATGCTAACTTATTCTAAACTGAAGGTGACCCTTGCCTTTTTGTGAGCAATAAAGACATAATAGAGGCCCAGTTAGGGTTCAGCGGAACCCCCACAGCCATCTGCACACTTCATTGGCAGAAGTGGCTTTCACTTGAACTTGCATTTGACAAGTGTTTTCTGTCTCTTTCTCATTCAGGAGGGTCCTTCAAAGCCAAGTAATTGAAATGCTTTCACCCCTCACTCCTTTTTCTCCTTCCCCTAGACTTGCTTAAATTGCAGGGCAACTGGCATTCAGTGTTAAATGAGTAAAAATGCATCCACTTCCAAAGGTCGCACTTTCTTTACCTTCCCATAGGGAAGTTTCTAAATAAAAACCCACCCTTTTTTCCACACTTTCCAGCACCAGCTTCATAAAGGAAGAGTTGGGGGAAAAAAAGTGTTTCTGTTGCAGGACGCATTGCCGTTTTTCTCCATCACTCTTTTTTTTTTTTTTTTCTGTTTTTTTTCCTTTTTTTTTTTTCTCCTCATCAGGCTGGACTTTTTGAAATGAAACACAAATCAGGTCTCTGGAATAAAAGGTTGTGAGTATGCCTTGTGGCATTTGGAATGAGGCTATTCACTGCCTGAATGACTATAAATAGAAAGCAAGGAGCTGCGTATTTCTCAGTTCAGGCTCCCTGCAAAGAAGCGCCCTTCCCAGTTAAAGGGTGACTTTTTGAAAGAAGCCTTGTTCCTTGAGCTGAATTGAATTGCTCCAGGAATTCTTCTGCTTGCAGCTTGCATAAAAGGCGTTAATCTCTAATTTATTTCTCCTTTTAAAAGGCAGTGTACTCCATCATAAATGTATATTCTTAGCCATGTTGCCAGATATGCCTGTCTTGTCTGTACAGAGTTGCATGTAAAAAAATTCTGAGTGCAGAACATTGTTCTCGGCAATTTTTGTGCCTGAAAGCTTTCTTTTTGGCTCTGGGCCAGCTGTCGGCTCCCTTTTTATCTGTTATTCATTCTTTAGTGAGAAGGCTAAATTAGCAGCACTCAGGTTTTTGTGGGTTTTTTTTTTTTTTTAAGGGATCGAGGAACAGAATGGGAATTGTGATTGATTTTTATAATAAAAGATTTGATTCTCCCAAAACACTTGTGATGTTGCCGATGGTAAGAGCTCCAATAGGTTACTGTTGCAGTTCTGCAGACAATTTGTTTGGCTGATTGGGCTGTTAAAAAATGCTGATAAATCTCCCGTGTTGTGCAGTTATGTAAATTTAGTGCAATCATTTTTCTTCTGCCTCCCCTTTTCAGAAGGACTGTAGTATTGAAGAAAGAAACATAGTAGATGGGAGGAAAATGTTTGACAGGTTTGTGAGTTGGCAGTGTTAAAGATCCTAGCACTCAAGCTATTGGATTGGCTTTTTTTCTCTTTTTCACCCCTTTTTTCTTTTATTTTCCTCTTTTTTTTTTTCTTTTTCTCCTCACCCTTTTCCTTCCACCCCTTCCCCTTTTTTCCTCCTAACACAGTGGTGTTTTGTGTGGTGTTATTTTGAAAGCTGCTTCTTATTTTCTCCTCAGACCTTTTGTTTCACATTTTTTTCTACCTTCAAAAAACTAGCAAGGGCAGCCTTTTTCGTAGTCTTCTTTTCCCTGTTCATAGTTTTTAAAGAATGGGGCTATAGATTCTTTGCATTGCTCTTTCCATTACTTATGGAAACCTGGTTGTGTGAGTGGTTTTTCTGTTCCTTTGTTTAGCAGAGGAATTAAAAGGATGACAAATAGGGTTGTTTTTTTAAAGCCTAGCCTGTGCATGGTTTGCAGTGGTTTTTGCATTAGTGCTAATGTAAAAATGAGAACAACAGTGAACAGACAGGAAATAAGGAGAGCAGTATGGCAGTGCTGTGCACATTTCTAGTAGAAGGGAGGAGAAGCAGAAAAAGGAAATGTGCTCTTCAGCAGCACCAGGAAAGCAGTTTTTAAGAGGTTTCCAAGCAGACTGCAGAGATAAGAGATTCTATAATATTTAATTTTGTAGTTTTCTAAATTGTAAACTTCTTAGCTTAAAACTGATGGTCAGTGTCACTCAATGGGGTTTTTCATAGCTGGACAAATGAATAGCCAACTTTGTAGGGAAATATATTCACGCTGATCATTTCCTTCTCTTGATTCTGACTATTGGGGCATCTTGATCCTTGTAATTTCATCATTGTCATTTTACCTCTTGTCTGTGTTCTGGCGTCTGTCTGGGGTGCTGTGTGTTTCCCTTGTCACCTTTATTGTCTGACTGACTTCGCCTGTGATGGGCCTCTAATGTCCTCTTGCATTTGCAGTCGGTGTAGGTATTTCTGTCACTTTGGTTTCCCTCAGGAGCCCCTTGTGAGCCATTATAAGAGCACACTGGGCTCTTTTTCGTCTTGCCCTGCCTCTAGTGACTTCAGTCCAACATTTAAGGCCACCCTGTAGATGTCACCTACCATCCACTCACACCTGTAAAATTTGCCTGGTGCTATTCCCATCTTAGATTTTATTTTTACAATAAATTATCTTCTGCCTCTTAATTTGAACTGGCTTTGCTTCATGGGATGTTTTACCTTTATAAATCCCCTTGAGAAGAGCTCTTAGTTTAGAAAGGCAAGTGATAGCTCAGATTATATTTTGCCATTTTTTCATCTGAGTTGCCTTTGAGTTCTTCACTGGATTTAAAGTTACTTTCCAGTAAAAATTGTCATTTTTTCTTAGATCAAATGTTGCATTAGTTCGTTTTTAATTTTGTTACCCACTAGTTCATGATTATATGACATTTGGGATCATGTGCTTTTTAAATTTATTGGTAAGATGATTTTATGTATTTAAAAGTAAAACATCATGATTTGTAAAATGGGTGGCAAGGACAGAGTGCATTTTTCTCCTAGTTATGGATCTGGTTTTATTCCTTGTTAGAATATGAAACATTTTTGGGACATTTAAAGCAAGAAGAAACTTTCCAGGAAGGACACCATTAGATAGTGGTGTAGTTTCATGTAATGTAAAACTGGCCTCCTTTTTGTCACATATATTAATATTTTAGTCTTATTTTGAAAACCATATTGCTCTCACCTAGCAGGTGAAGCACTGGAGAGGCCCTAGGCCCAAAAGCTGTGTCCTTGGACAGAGTCAGGTGAGATCTAGGACAGCAGAACTGGTTTTTGTTCCTCTTCCCTGGGGTTTCTTCCTTGCCAGGCTGGTTCAGGCAGTGAGGTTGTGGGCCCAGCTACCCTACTGCCACCTTCCATTCCTACAGCCAGTCCATCTGTTTAAGGCCCCAGCAGTTAATACTGATCTACAGGAGCAAAGTCCCCACTCAAACCCCATGCCTTGAAAACATCTCAGAATGGATCTTTGTTTTATCAGATAATCAGAATTTACAAACTCCATGCAGCAATTTCGCCAGTGTCTATGATGAAACGTCTGCTTTGGTTTCAGGTCTCACTTCCCTTAGACGGCTGTTAGAAGGGTTTTACAAATTGTGCTCAAACAGTGTAGATGGTCAGTCCTCTAATTTACCTTCTGGGCCTCACTGCCCTTGTCATGTGAGTGTTTCCTAACCCAGAAACAGCAGCTGTTCATCTCATCCAAATTCTGTGCTACCTGTGAGCAATAAAAGTGATGTAATTGCCTTCTCCAGTGACATAAGATATAAATAAAAATGTTTCTTTTATTTTAACACCGTTTTTACTTAATTCTTTGTTTTTTCTTTGCTTTATTTTTCTTCACTCTGACCCTGTGAGGTAGCAGTGATGTTAACTCTCATGGCTCCAGCTGCATGCCTATAGGAGTCAGAAGGTTTCTGTGTCTTGTGTGTAACCAAGAAGACCTACTCACCTTGGCCACATCTGGAGGCATGGCACTCAATCATTGTCTGAGGTGATACAGAAAATCCTTTCTTAAGAGGAACCTGATGTGCCTCATGTGTCTATGCAGACTCAGGATCTGGGGTTAGGAAGGAATATTCTCTGTAATTTTCTGTCCAGCCTGACACTTGGTCCTGTTCCTGTTAGCTCTGCATGGAAGTGGGAGCTGTGCATCTTTGTAACAGTGTAGGTGTCAGCCACTTGCCAGGGGCGTGTGGATGGGTGACATTCAGTGCCACTAGAGGGGACTTCAGTGTGGAGCAGTGTATGAATTTACCTGGACCCCGTGTTCTTAAATGGTTTTGAGATGGACATCTGTGAACCAGTTAATGAATTGGTAATTTGGCAGGCGTCAGGTTTCTTCATTGGAAGGCACAGCAGTTGTGTTCCTTTTTTGAAAAACAGTTCTGTGCTTTCCACTGATAAATGGTGTTGTCATACAACAGCATAGGATACTCTGCATATTCCCTGTTCTCACTGTGTATCTGTTTCTGAACTCTCAATTTTCTGGTGACTCATCATCCTCACTGGAAGTAAGAGAGCTACCCAAGTCTGTTGTCAGATCAGAATATTAATGGGTGGCATATTATTAAATCAAATCAGCAAAAATGCTTAAAAGAGAAGCTGCAACCAGCAGCTGAATGTAGAGCCAGTACTCTCTACATGTAGCAACATGAAGCAGGACCTGGGCTGGAAGCACAGAAATGTGTCTTTGATAAAATGCAAGTGAAATATTTGTCATGAGCATCAAAAAGAGAATAGTTTGGGTTTGTTTGCACAGCTCCCACAAAAATAATGTCAACTTAGGCAAATTTTCAACACCCAGCTTGTCACTGCCTCGACAGCTTGTGTAGAAACCACTGCAGCTGGGAAATCTCGTGCCCATGAATTTATGCTTAGATTGGAAGTTATTCTTGAAAGCTATGCTGTGGAAATTCCTGCTAGTCCAAACTAGAAAAAAAGTACAAGAAATGTACATTGCCCTGCTAAATTCCTACTTAAAATTGGCAAAGATCAGCCTAAGGTGTGATGTTACCTTAGTGATTCAGAAATGTTGGGTGCAGAACAATGAGCAATTAATCCCAGATTCCCTAGGGAATCTTGGAGGTGACAGAGGTCAGAAGCAGAAATTTCTGAAGATTCTCCCAGAGGAGTAATTGCAAAACTCCTGGGTTTGGGGGTTTTGTTTTGTTGTTTTTTCTCGTAGGCTGGTTGTTAGCAGCAGTTTAATAAGGTCCAGCCTTGGATTTGTTCCCCTAGGGAGATAACTTCTTGTGCAGCAGCTTTCTAGAGCATCTTGTGAGGCAGTGAAACATAAGTACTTTCCATTTAGAGAAGGATTAAAGTTTGCACCACTCAGTTCTACAAAGTTGAAGAGATCTTGTGAAGGGCAGTGTTGTTCCCTGCTTAACTTTACAGATTATTAAATTGAGACATTAGGTGAACTGCTGGGAGATGGTCAGATTTGGGGCTTGGGCCAGGTCTAGGAGTTGGGAGGGTTGGGAGTGTGGAAGAAGTCATGTCCCTCAGCCTGTGCGAGGGCCAGGAAGGTCATTTGCTTGTGTTACCCTGAGAGCACCATCACTCCTCCTTCCTTCACTATGAGGTGTTCCTCTGCTAGTGGGTGTTTCTGGCACAGCTGCACTGGGGAAATCTTCCAGCATAAAGTAGATCCCCAGGGGAAAAAAGTAGGTGGTGCTTGTACTGACTTGCTGCAAGACCTTTGGCTGAGTGTTTCTGCATCTTATGCCCCTGCAGTGGAAGAGGGTTGGTGTTTTCCAGCTTGTTAAAGCCTTAGTAATTTAAGGATTATGAAATGCTACATAAATGCAAACTTGCTGTTGCCAGTAAATGAGATTTTAGGCATCTTTGCAGAGTGCCAAAGGCTCTCTTTTGGCCTCTGCTCTTTCTTCTGTATGGTTTGACTTACGCTTTTAATGTTCTGATCTTGTGAATCCACCTTTTAGGATTCAGCAGCAGACCAAATGTCAAAATTGTTCTTGGTACAAGCATTTTTTGCCTTGCTTTACCAACAGGCTTTCTGGCACGGCCATACAGGCAGCAAAAGCAACATCATCTTCTCCTTGTCTTTGACATTTTGTAGTCATACCATTATGGAGTGTGGGTCTGTGGGCTTTGTATGGTGCTTATGCATGAATGGGGTTTCCTTTTATTGTGAGTACAACACCCTTGTGGCAGTTCTACCTTGTGTGTCACCAATTTGTTCCCACTGTGGGGACAGTTCACAGGCAGGAGGAATCCCAGTTGTTCCACAGAACCAGCACGCCTGATGTCATCCCTGTGTAGTCAAGAGCTTCTCATCCATGATTTTTGTTGTCTTCAACTTCTGAGATCTACAAGACAACTGTCAATTTTTTTTTTCTTCCCTTCAGTTTCATAGTTATCAGTAACCTATTGATTGTGCTACAATGTATGAAAATCAATGCTAGCTGTTACCATTTTTAAGAACACAGTAAAGGTTGTATCAGTCTATGCCTTTATTATCTATTTCCTGGCTTTTGAAAGTTTGGATTTGTGGTTGTAATAAGGCACAGGATTGTAGTAAGGCACAGGACAGCTTTGTGAGCTCAAAGTTAAAGTTGGTTTTGTTGGTGAATATCCCATCTTGACAAAGAAGTTGAAAATATGTAACAAATGATTCTCAAAAGATAAAAGATTGCCAGTGAGGTTTGGGAGGGGGAAGATGGCTGAGGTCAAAGATAATTTCCTGCTACAGATTGACAATAAAACACAAAATTTTCTAGTGATGGAGCAACAGACAGGCTTCTTAAACATGTCAGATCAGTCTCGTCTCCAAAGTGGAATGGAATACCTTATGCTATTAGTTAATTTCTTTTTCTCCAGATTAAACTTGGTACAAATGCACATTTTTCTATGCCAAAACAAGCATTTGTACGAGAGGATGAAGAGGCCCTTTGCATCTATTCACTGTTAACATCCAATAGATTTATGTCAGCACATGGGACTCAAACACTTTATTCTGATAATGTCTGGGTCCTTGCTCAGTCCTCTTTGAGTTCTTGAGCAACAAATCCATTGGTGAATCAACTTGAGAACTGCTGTCTTTTCAGCCTTAGTGCTTTAAAGTAAATGGACTTGATCTTCTCCATTAGAGACAGCAGCAGAGAGTGAAATGAAATTAATTTCAGTAAATTTTCTGCTTTGAAGAGGTGAGTAGTAGACAAGCCAAAAGCATCTTGCTTGTCAACTTCTCACCTTGGTATCTTTCTAAATAAGTGGGTTAAAGTTTTCACCCTAGCTTGTTGCAATTGCTTTTATGTCCATGGTGCAGCTTCTTTTGACAGCTCCTTAGAGAACCAATGGAGTAAGCAGTGCCAGCTGTTCATGGTCAGGGGGTAAAAAAAAGTCTCATGTGTTGAATCTAGAGTTGGAACTCTGACATAGATATTAAGATACAGGCAGTGGAAGGTCATGGGAAGTTTCCTATTCGTGATCCAACCAGCTTCAGCTTCCTTTTTGAGGGGAATTTCCTTTAAGTATCTAATAGTTTACTGTGTAACAACTGCATAGTCCAGGCGTTCCCAAAATTTGAAATATTTTTTGTGTGGAAATGGCCAATTCCGTTTTAAAAAGAATTGGGGTTGGATGTACCGAACAAATTCACCACAGGCAGTCTTTGAGTAAATTAGTTGATTTTTTTTACTCACAATTGACATGAATTTGGCAAATATAAACACTGTGATCCAAGTCAGGAAACTGTCTTATCCTTAATATAAACAAACAAACCAACCTTCCCTATATCCAGACAAACTTCTCAGACGATAAGCCACCAAGTCTAAATACAGTCCCAGATTTAAACAGGAAACTGATATTTTTGTAGTCACAGTGGCTGCCTCCTCCCATGTCCTCATGCTCAAAAGTCCCATACATTTCCAATAGATGCATGGAATGGTTGTTAAAAATGCTCTTCTTTTAAGTCAACTTGTTATCTAGGGGTAGAAATTTCATTATTTTGGTCTGTTTCGATGCTCTCTCTTGTTTTCAGCCTTGTTTAATAAAACCAGGGGAAGAGGTCCTCCACGAGTCTGTGCCTCTGCTGACACACAGGGTTCTCTGCAGCATCCCTGTGACCTGGCTTGTCGTCCTTGCTGACAGTGAGCTGGGAGCTGAGGCTCAGACATGGCCTTAAGCCATTTTCTGCAGCAGGTAAGACCCGATGTGCCCAGCTGGAGCTGTGGCAGTGCCAGGCACACGGGGCTGAGGGTGTCCATCTGTCCTTATCCTCTGCTCCAGAGAGGTGCTTTGCCACTTCACCTTGGTCACTTGGGTCACAGGAGAATGATACAGTCGAG
This sequence comes from Vireo altiloquus, assembly GCA_013396875.1. NCBI lineage: Eukaryota > Metazoa > Chordata > Aves > Passeriformes > Vireonidae > Vireo > Vireo altiloquus. The sequence goes on along the minus strand of VZRF01009557.1, from coordinate 1,408,419 downwards.
TCCTGTCACCCAGAAGTGCTGTGAGGTTTTATTCAGATGGAGTTGGCATTCCCTAAGTAAACGAGCAATTGCAGGAGCTTGCTTAGGGAGTGATTAGAATATGTGCTGCTCGCTGGGTCAGAGGACAAGGCCAGCTTTCTCACACACCCCTGAGGGCAGAGCACAGTTCTGGCACCCAGGGGCATCCAGGTTCTCCACGTGCTGTCTATGAGCTCTTTTCCTTCTGTAGTTCTGCAGTGTATCTGACTTTGGGTGCTGAGAGGTCTGCAAAAGTGCCTTTTCTATCAGATCTGGACTGTTTGACTGTGTGACTGATCTGTCACACCATTGCTCTCTCTCTCCTCTCTACTTTTGCCCTCATAATTTCTTTCCACCAGAATACTGTAATCATAGGTGACTAAATTGGACAAAACTTAGTATTGAATAAATATGAAGAGACAAAGATATACCCCAAGCAGAAGATCTGTTCTGAAAAGGAAGCTCTAGAGAGTCCACAAAGTATTCTGAAAAGGTCTTCTCCCATTGTAAGTGGCAGATACTGTAATTTTAAAAGTTAAGTGTTTAAATGACACTAAGAGGAATTTGTGAAGCTGAAATGATAAAAGCCCCTGCAGCTGGGAAGCAAAACTCAGTTCAACAAAACAGATTTATTTTACAGGCTTTTGTGCAGTAAGACCTGGTACATTGCTAGGCTTAAATTTACATGGGAGTGAGCTGTGTCAGAAACTTCATTTAATGATGAGTTTGTTTCCATTTTCCAGAACAGTTCTCTGCGTCTTGGGTACTAAGTACTTGACCCTGGAGATTAGTGGTGAGGTATCATTTTTCTGTATTGTGGAGATGCAGTTTCCTTTTTGCCTCTGGCATAAAAGCCTAATTTCAGGATTAAATAATTGCAATAATTTGTACATTGACTTTGAGCTTCTGACGGGAGGAGATAGTAGTGCTGTAGTTTTGTGGTCTCAGCATTTGGAATTAGGAGGAGTAACAGGAGCCATACATATTCCCTTGGTTAAATTTTTGTATTCCTTTTAAAAACATGTTCAGCCAACCTTTCCCTTCAACTTCATCCTTTCTAGCCTCTTATCCACTGCCTGTCAAGGATGTAAAACTTACATCCTTATTTTTGGTAGCTCCTGTGTGATTCTTTCAAAAAGTGTGCGTGGCAGTGTCAGTCTGGAGGCAGTGGTGGGTCCTGTGACTTCACTAATGCTGCACTAACCATCCATGGGACCTACAGCAGTGTGTGGTGGTGTTCTGGCTGCTCCCTTGCATGCAATGTGGGGATAACTGATAGCTTTCTGTACAAAGTGCTTGGATCCATGGATGGAAAGAGCTGCGAGAGAGGCTAAGCCCTGTAGTTTGTGAGTGGAAAATTGACCTCTAGTTAGCCTCCCCCTTCTTCTAAGTATACGCCGTGTTTTGTTTGATAGTGGAAATCTAATCCTTTGGGAAGCACAAATTCCTATAACAGCTCTGATATGTATAAATAAACCCATATTCCTAATTACAAACAACATCAAAGGAATCACAGTATGGATTAAAATAAACAACCCACCCTCCTCCATACTAATATGCAGCAATGCAGAGTTCAAATGAAGCCATTAGCAGTATTTCCAAGTATTTGGCAAAAGCAACCACACTTGTGTAGCTACAGGCAATGAAAGTCCCTACTACAAAAAGGGAGGGACAGGGGGAGTAGCCTGCATTGATCTAATTAGTCAATGAAGCACAAAGAATGTAAAATCTCATTATGTATCACCAGGAAAATTTGGCTTGAGAAGTAAAGAATACGTAACTGATTTGTCCATGGGTGGGTTATTCGTGTCTTTGAGGCTTCCAACAGGAAATGGGATTTCTGAGCACATATTAGAAACACACACATGCACATACATGCACACACAGAGAAATATATATATATGTTTATATCTATGTGGATACATATGCACATGCATACATACAGCCAGATCCTGAAACTTTTCAGCCCCTTACTCAAGGTGTGCTTTTATGAGAAAGTTCCTGATAGCGAGAGATTCAACATTTTTTTTAGATTTTGGATTGCTGATGCCAGTCCCAGCCTGAAAACACAGTGTGTGGGTGTTCTGGTGTTACTAAACCCAGACCCAGGGTTTGTCCCATTGCCTCAGGCACTGCAGCTCATGCATGTTACAGCTCCTCTTCCTAAAGATCTGCTTAAAAGTGGGGACTTAAAATGGCTTTTTGTAACTTGCTTTTTGCCCTTATCTTTGAAGCCTTTCAGGGATTCATGTATACATTTTTTGAATCTCTCTGAAACCCAGAGTACTTAAAACATTTATATTTCAATTTAGGCCAAGTTTCCCTCCCAGTCAGTGTCTCTCAAGGGCTGAAGATATAAGTAAAGTGCCAAATAAATATTACAGCACATCGTCCCCCTCGCCAGAAATTTTAAAAACGGCAAAAAAAAACCCAAAAAACCACAAACCAAGCACAACACCCAAGCAGCCACCCACAAAGCCCCAAAGCTAAATAGCTAAATAGACAAAACAAAAGGGGAGAGGAAGAGACAGAAGCGCTGAAATGAAGAGACTAGTTCAGTCTTGCAGGTGGCCAGTAGCAGGAACAAAGGAAGAAGCCTTCCCACTCCTCCCACGCAGAGTAAAACAGGAGGTTTGTGAGCCTCCAGAAGTTTGTAGAGTCAGGAGGGATGGCATTTGGAGAAAATGGTGAGTGTTAACACTGCAGGTGCAATTAGTGACTTAGCTCTTGATTGCTTTTTTTTTTTAAATAAATATTTAATGTTGGCTGTGCCCCAGCCAGAGCAGTAGGCTCATTTTTGTTGGCCACTTTGGCATCTGTCCCCCTGGTTCTTTTTGCTCCTGTCCTTCGCGCTCTGCTGGGGCAAAGGTTCCTACCAAACTCATCTTTTACTCTGGCTGGGGGTGTAATGTGGATCGTGGCCATATCAGTAGCGACTTGATGAAGAGCAGAAGAGATCTTGTGACCCTCAGAAGTCAAGGTGAGCAGAGTCAGATCCCACAGTTCTGACTTGGTGTTTGCATGCAGTAAACTGGCAAAAAGACCTTCCCCTCTCCCTAAAACACGAAGCATGTATCTGCTGGTCCCTCTCAAAGACTGCAAACCATCGAGGTCCCATCTTGAGCTGTTTCTGAGCTGTGACCACAATTGGGGTATAGAATTTAATTACTTTCACCACATTATAAATAAATAAAAATAAAAAATGAGCAGACTAAAAAGGACCAGGTTTTTGATGAGGCAAGTCTCATCCCTGAAACACACCCTTTAATTCTGTGCTTTCCAGTGAATGGGACAGCAGCCATAAAGCCAGGAGTGCTGTGCAAGGTATGAGATTAAAAGGATAGCTGGAGCTAAAGCAGGAATGCTGAGCCCTTTTTGGAACAGGAGTAGAATGCTTCACAAGTGTGGGGGCCCTGTCCTTTGAGCCAAAGTCTAAATCTAACTTTAGAAAAGAAGTTGAGTATTTGTGTCCATTTGCAGGCCTGCAAACTTGGTGGAGATTATCGTGAAAATAAAAAGCATTGGCAATTACTGAGGTTGCTAAATGAGAACTTATTTGAATACCATGCAGGGTTGGCAGAAGTCTGTGGTAAAGGGTAGAGGGGGTGTCTCCACAGCCCAATAATGTTTCAGCTGGTACTGGGAGCTTAATACCTAGAGCCCTGCAGGTGGCATGTTTTCCAAGACATGGACCTCAGCCATCCTTCTCTGGAGCTGGACTTGACCCTTGAGTGCGAGGCTGGAGGGAATGATTTATACTCATGAGCTATGAATGCAGCAGTGTCTCATTCTGAGTATCTGCTGTGCCTTTGCAGCAGACTTCTTAAATGAAAAGGCAGAAGGTAGCTAAAACAGACTGTCTAGCCTTTTTATGAGCTGCTTTGTTTTAAAGTTGGCTGTAGGAGTGAGTGGAATATTAGCTGTGGTATGTTGAGGTAGACTGCATCTTGACCACACAGCCGAAAAAGGGTGCTGGAATACTTAGTACAGTTTGCAAAGAGAAGACAGTGACTGCAACGCTTCTCTTGGTATTTCAAAAGCTGGGTCTGATACCCTTGTCTCTAACTATGATCACAAGAGTTTCCTGAACCCATGTAGTACTGAGTGAGAGAAATATATTTGTTTTTCTCTTTAGTAACAACCTGTTGTTGTCAAGAGGTTTTATCATTATTATGTCAAAATGACTTTTAGATCCAGGACATCCTTGGTGTGAAGTCTCCTGCTAGTCTGACATGTGGCATGCAGGTTTGCCCAACTATAACAATTCCTCAGATTTCTCTAGTGAGTTACAGTGAGGATTTTTAATTGAATAAAACCACATAGATATGAAAAATGTCTTCTGTAGATCTGTGATGATACTGCAGATGCTCTTCCTCTTCTACTACTAAATATTTTGTCAAGTGTATGAAAAGGTGTGGGGCTATGAAGAGAAACAAGATTTCAAGAGTGGGTTGTCACCTGTTTTACTTCAGAATATGCTTACAAAGACTGTCTAGAAAGATGCAGCTTTACGTGAGGGAGACTTTACACCTATTGGATGGTAAATACCTCTAGATAGCAAAACCAGACAGAAATTTTATATTGTTAACTGTACATAAGTTTTAAACAATGCCTGGAAATATATCTGAAATCTTAAGTTTACCCTGTAAGACTAAATTTTGAAGTACATTCCTTTTAATCTAGAAAAGAAATTAGAAGTTCTGTAATTTGCCACGGTGCAGCTTTTCTTTTCTTTTGTTTTTTTTTATTCCTTTATCTAATTATATCAACCTGAACAAAAAGAAAGTGCAGATTTTTTTTTTCTTTTTTTCTGTTATGGCTATGTTTGAGACTTACTAACATAATTGTGCCAAAATTGGGGTTGAAGTTTCTTGTTTTATAACAGCGTTGCTGTTTTCAGAGCTGGCACATTGTCTGTTCACAATGGATTCCATATGTGCTGGAGACCACAACGTGGAGGGATTTACAGAGTACAAGTTGGAGTGCAAATAGTGGAGGTGGGAAGCACTCATCTCCTTGTTTCTTAGAATAAAAGGGCTTTATTATACATCAGTCACCCAGAATCCCAGAATGGCTGATGCAGAAAGGGACCTCTGGAGGTCATGTCCAGCCCCCATGCTCAAGCAGGCCACCTAGAACTGGTTGCCCAGACCACATGACTTCTGAGTATCTCCAAGGATGGAGACTCCACAGCCTCCCTGGGCAACCTGTGCTGTGGCTTAGTCAGTGTCAGAGTGCAAAAGTATTTCCTGATGTTCAGAGACTGTGTTTCAGTCTTAGTTCATTGCCTCTGGTGCTGTCACTGGGTACCACTGAAAAGAGCCTGGCTCTGCATTTTTTACTCCTTTCCTGCAGGTATTTACATTCATTCATGAGATTTCCCCCTGAGCCTTCTCCAGGCTAAACAGACCCATCTCCTTCAGCTTTTTTTTTTCATAAGAAAGATGTTCCAATCCCTTAATCATCTTTGTAGCCTTTTGCTGTACTCACACCAACATGTCCACATCTTTTTGTGCTGAGGAGCGTGGAACTGGACACAGTACTCCAGGGGAGACCTCATCAGTGCTGAGGAGAGGATTGCCCTCCCTTGACCTGCTGGCAGCACTCTTCCTGGTGCAGCCCAGATTACCATCACCTTCCTTGCAGCAAGGGCACATGTTCAGCTTGATCTCCACCAGGACCCCCAGGTCCTTCCCTGCCAAGCTGCTTTCCAGCTGGATGGCCCCCAGCATGTGCAGGTGCCTTGGGATTGTTCCTGCCCCAGTGCAGGATATTTTGGTGTATTCTATGCAGTTTGTCATTGACCTTGCCACAGAAAAGGCTAAATGAAAAAGGAGTGTCATGTGGGCCTCAAGTTCTACATGAGTGCTTTGTCCAAGGGTAATCAAGCCACATCTATTCATAAGATGTAGTGTGCACTACGCCCACAAAAATAAATGAATGACCAATAGATGTAGTTCTTTACATATTTCTGTCATTTTAAGCAGTTTACATGATTCGATTGTTTTGGAAGTCTGAAACTGGAATGCAGGAGAAGAATGTGCCATTCTTGTGTCACAGAGTGGCTCAGTCTTAGGTTGCCTTGCTTCACCTGGACTTTATTTGCACAGAACTATAGCTGAGAGAGGACAGGACAGGTTTCAGGTTTTACAATGAATCAAATTCTCAGTCTGTCTGCCTGTACAGCCACAGAAAGGCATGTGCTGGCAGGGAAGGAAATGAGAACAAGCTGCAAAGTTTTATATGTAGGAAAGGTTCTTGAACTGTCTCTTCCAGTGGCTGAAAATGATCATGAAGTTGCTGGGCTATTGTGTAATAAATTTATAACCTCAGCTGTGTTAAGAGAGGCAAACGAGCATCTTAAACATTTACTGCTGGCTTCAGTTTTCTCAAGTGGAGCCAAGCATTCACCTGGGAAATGAAGACTTAACACTTCTTGTAGATACCTGTGGAGCAACACTGGCTTTTGTAGCTTTTAATCCAAAGCAAGAGGAGAATCAAATTTAAGAACTTTTCCCTAGGCATATCAGGTAGTGTTGCACTGGTAGCAACAAGGTCCAGGAGAACCAGTGTCTTGTCTTCACGTACCCCTTCAAGAAGCAAGCAAAGGGAACTGGAAGTCTTCATACACATTTCTAGAGGTACTAACTTGAGAAGAAATAATACTGTTTGAATTACCATACTTCAATTTTTCTTGGCTGAAAAATGCTAAGATTCCTTTTTCTTTTTGCACAAAAATATTTTCAGGAGCATTCTTTGATTATGCAACTGTTTTCACAGAAACAGCTTTTAAATTAATTTTCCAGTAGAATATGATTTCTGGTATTGGATATCTGATTCCTGAGTGGACTTCTGTGAATACCCTTGCAACATCTTTCATTTCTGTCATTGGCCTCGTCTAAGCTGAGAATAGACTTGTCTCTAATTCCTTGTTTAAGAAATGAGAAAAAAAGTTTGTATTGCCTTCATTCTGTATTACTGAGATGGACTGCTGCTTTTCTTTCCTTTTTTCTTTCCTTTTTTCTTTCCTTTTTTCTTTCCTTTTTTCTTTCCTTTTTTCTTTCCTTTTTTCCTTCCTTTTCCCTTCCTTTTTCCCTTCCTTTTTTCCTTCCTTTTTTCCTTCCTTTTTTCTTTCCTTTTTTCTTTCCTTTTTTCTTTCCTTTTTTCTTTCCTTTTTTCTTTCCTTTTTTCTTTCCTTTTTTCTTTCTTTTTTCTTTCTTTTTTCTTTCTTTTTCTTTCTTTTTCTTTCTTTTTTCTTTCTTTTTTCTTTCTTTTTTTCTTTCTTTTTTCTTTCTTTTTTTCTTTCTTTTTTTCTTTCCTTTTTTTCTTTCTTTTTTTTCTTTTTTTTTTCTTTCTTTTTTTCTTGACTTAGTTCAGGATTTCAGGAATTCCATGCAGAATTTTGGATTTTTTGCATGTGTTCTCACAGGCATCTTACCAGTGATTCCTTTAAGCTTTTTTATTGTCAGAAGGACCATCAGTTTTAAATAAAGCTTAAGCATGTGTTTCTGATTAATTGAAAGCTTTCTGTATGAGTATTGGAAAGTAGACTGATAACATGACTGCAAATAGTTTTGTTAATTTAGAATACATGATTTTATGCTGCTCAAAAGAAAAAGAAAAAAGAAGCAGTGTAATGCCATATACTCCTAAAGACAATGACATGAACCAGTGGAGTAGTAGAGTTTTGTCTTTGTGTTCCAACCCTTAACATTCTCTATTCTGTGTTACTCTAGCATATGGAATTTGCATCCAGGCTGGATGCTGTTGTGCTCACTGCTGCATATGGATCCGTATTTGGTGGAGTTCCACCGAGGCCTGAGTATTGGACAAAGGCTTGTCCTTTTCACCTCTTGTTTCTCTATTGAAAGTATTATGAACCAGAAATGTCACGTCCAGTCTAGATGCAAACTCTGTCTGCTATTAACGAGAGACTCGGTTTTGGGTTGGCCTTAATCACTTCAAGGTATCTCTCCTTTCATACTTGAGAGCTGTATTGTTTGAAGGGACAGTGCAAGACCTCGGCAAGGAGCAGTGGGTGTAGCTCGTGATCTCCTGTGTTCCCTCCTTTAAGAGCCTGAGTACTGCTAAAATCTTACTTGACCTCAGGGGCCTTGAGGATTCCAATTTGGAGATTCTTCCCCTCCTAATTAATATCAGAAGGTAGGAAACACTTTCCTCAGATGATCGTTTCTAGCCTTTCTTTCTAAGTCAACTTTACTTCTTGTTCCTTTCAGGACTTTCTATTAAATTATGAGTTAAAACTTTAAAAAGGGCATGTGGGCTGAGGCCAAAGTCCATCTGGTCCTAGTTTCTAACTCCACCAGTGAACCAAACCAGGTATCTATAGAAGAGGAAAAGCTGGATGTGCATATGCTGTTTACCTGAAAGGCAGAGAAGCAGCTTCCAAGTTGCAGTTGTCTGTAGCTGACTGCCTGAAGATGTTGAGTGTCTGCTCTTCTCTTACCAGTAGAGGCTAAATACACCTCTTTTATTTACTTTTATTGGGGTGCAGGGAATCATGCCCTAAAAATCTGTCTTGTAAGCTAAAAGGGCATCCTAAATTTCAACTAAACTTTTGACTCCACTATTTCATATTGGTTTGATCTGGGAAGCTCGTGATGAACAACCTTGCTTGGATTTACTCTCAGGAGCCTCAGGGTGTTTAAGAACTGGGATGGGACAGTTAGATCATACAACTGTGAGAGCTACATGAAAAATGTAATGTTCTGGTTAATTCATGTGATGGTCTGCCCTCCCAAGAGGGCTGATGAAGAGAGAGCGATGTAATGGAGCATCTCCCTGTGTTATATTTACCTCACGAGAGACTTCTGCATTTTGGCTGAAGGAGTAGTGGCACCCTCCCTATGTGACACCACGGAACACATCCTGTACCACAATCATCAGAAACAGGGCCTTCAGCTGTGCAGGACTTGGTTTCCTGTGGGGAGCCTTGTGGGCTGAGCTTCAGAATATCCTCTAATGGTCTGTCTTGCCAGGCTTGGCAATAAAGAAGGTAGCTCTCTTTTGAGAACAGATCAAAATTGTGCTGGCTAAAAGTTAAGTGTTTTGCCTTTTTAACCATTTTCAGGGACTGGAGACCATCTGGTAACTACATTTTCCCAATAAACTCTCTGAATGCTACTTTGCATTACTTTCTAATATTAATAGTCTCAAATAAATACGATTAATAGTGTTGCTTATCGCAAGTGACAGTGGAGTGCAGGCTCTTATCAAGGCAGGAGGCCTTGTCACTATCTATTCTTTCAGGAGGCAGATTTCGGCTGTTGGAGGGCTTGTGTGTGTCAGAGGCACCTGGCCTAGTTCTGCAGGAGGTGACAGTGAAGCTATGTTAGCACAGCATTGTAGCCTGGCCTCTGTGCAGCTGTGGACACTCCAACTGACTGTGGACAACCTGGTTTAGGTTTCTGTGCATGGCTTCTACTTGTGCTTTGTTGACCTACACCCTACATGGTGGTCTGTAAGACTGGATTTACTGGATTAGTCTATTGCAATGTTTCTATAAATGGTACAAATGGAAGGGAATAATGATCAGCATTTGTTGTTTGTTTTTGCCAGGAGGCTTCATGAGATGAGGAATGGAATAAGTGTTTGTAAATGTGTACAGGAGTCCTTAGACTTTCACTGCCTCCCTCCAAGGTGGCACTGCATGCCCGCTGCCTTTGGTTGTGTTTGTATTGGATTAATATTTCATGTTTCCCTTGATAGAAATATTTAACGAGAGAACTTTGATTCAGCTTCTGAGGAATAACTAAGGAAGGTACATGAGACTTGGCTATTGGGTTGTTAAATGAGGGTAAAAGCACCCATTCTTGAAGGTGCCATAAATGGACATGTCAGCTAATCTAGGGTCCATTCTTTAACCTTGGACTTCCAGTGGCATTTCTGTGCATGACACTTGGGGTGACTTAGAGCATAAGGGATTCATTACTGGGCTCTTTGAAGCACTGTACGTGCCTAGCACGGTGTGAAGAGGGTGTGGAGAGCTACAAGTGACTTCAGCTAATTGCACTGTGGTGAGACTGAGAAAAAGAGTGTGTTATAATTCTCCAGGGCAATACTAAGAAGTTGAGTTTTGAGCAAGAGGTCCCACTGTGCTGGACAAAACACCAGTAGCTGAATCTCAGTTTGCTGTGGATGGAGGCTGACTGCAGGAGACAGTGCATTGTAAGGTCTCGGGAGGGGGGCACGACTCGACCAGTGTTTCTCAATCAATTGTTCAGGAACCTCTTATTGCCTGTGACTTAAAAGATTATTTTCAAAAGAACCACTAAAATCCACGTATTTTGGGATAAGGAAATAAAAAGGATTAAAATAGCAGTAGTACATACTACATTTATCTTAATGCTTATTTCGTTACAAGTTAATGTTGAGTATGGTTACATTGGACAGGAGACAGGTTTTTTCTTTGGAAAGACTGACCACTGTTGGTGCCACTTTCTACTCCAAGATCCATTGTAGCTGCTGGTTTTGGCATCCTTTTGACTTTTTAAGAAATTCCAGTCGGCTGCTGAAATTGCTGATTTGTTTTTTGGACTCAAAAGTTTACCACAAATTTTTTTCTCATATCAAGCTCATTCTGGTTTTTTTCCTTGTCTTTCCTCCATGTCGTACATACGCATTATAAATGTTCTTGCAATCCCAATATGACCAGCAGAAGAGCAACATGGTAAATATTTACATGATGTGCTATTTCCACAGACTTTTAGTAGTCTGTTGAGTTGAGAAGATGTTTGAATTTGGAAAGGAGAGGGTGAAGATCTTATGGGATTCTTCCAATCCCTTCGAAGAAATGGGAAATCAGAAGAGAAGTGAAAAAAGTAAGATACATGAGTTTTAAAAATATTCCTGTGAAAAGTTTAAATTCTTCACCTTTCCCAGACTAGTTACCTAGAAGTTGGAAAGGCAAATTTTTTTCATAATGGGTGTTAGCTAAATTTCCAAGTTGTTGCAAGCCCCTTTAAACTCAGTAGTCAGAATTTGAGAATGAAAAAGTATTTACAGAAGGTAAAATTTCCCTCAGGTGCATTAAATTAGCGACTTCTATCTAAAAATAAAACTGGAACACTAATTCAGTAGTTTCTTCATTCTTTAGGGTCTAGCCACCCATTGCCATAAATTTTTGAGGGGTTTAACTTTTTTCCCTTTTAAGTAGTTTGAAGTATGTGATTGTGTTCCTGCTTATGAGAGATAAGTTACAGAACTGACCAGCTGCAACCTTAATCCCGTGATATCCTGTAAGCACAAAAATGTTCTGGAAATGTCAGACTGATGTAGCTCATAGAGAACATTAGCTACTCTTAGATGAGGCTTATAAAACATAAGCAGGGTCAAAATCACAATCTTGTTAACACAACCTTTCCAGCACAAAGAGATTAATCTATATATCAGTGTCTGCTAGAGCCTATTTCATGTGCTTGTATTTTGAAAAGTCTGAAAATGCTATACTCTGTGGAACTAAAAAGATTTTGTGAAGTCCCAAGAGAACACTAGGTGTGATGGTGATTTGATATGGAAAAATATGAACAGATCAACACTGTGAATAAATAACTGCTTCACATGGTGATAATATGAGCACAAGTATAAGAATATGTTTTGTTTATATTATTCCCAGAGAAAATGGGGGATCACTATAAACTACTATTTTTTAATTATGTAAATTTATATTATATTGCATTTGTCAAATTTGTAGGTGGTCAGATTGGTTTATGAGTTTTTAACAAGTCACTACTTAACTGTCTTACACTCACTTATAAGTGTAGATTTTATTTTGCATGAAACAGAACAAATTGATAAAAAAATTTGTTGGAGTCATTGACTTTGGAACAGAGTTTTAGAGTATTCTGTCAAGAAGCTGACATTGCTAGACTGTAGAGAATTTTGTTTGTAAGACTGTCAGAAAAACATTTGAGTGTGGGCTCTTTTACAAATGGCTATAATTTGGTATTTCACACCACCTACTTTGCTTTGCCTGTCTGAGGATGGGCACATCTGCCCTGCCAGCCGTGGCAGGCCACCACCACGGCTTCAAGAGAGAGCCAAGCACCTGGGATGGTTTGCCACCACTGTTGTGCTTTAGCTCGAGGAGCCTGCAGAGGTACTTCTGAAGGGACATTGTCAGAAAAAGAGGAGTATTGACATTCAATAATCCTCTGGAATTTTCTTTCCTGAGCATCTCAAAATGGCTTTTGTATTATGAGTAAAAATATGGCCCATCTGTGTAGCCATAGAGAAGTATGTTATGATGCTGTATTTTCAGCAAGGTAAAATGATCTGTTCTTCTGCAAGAAGTGAGAAAATGTCTCTTAAAGAAAAAGGAAAAGAATATGAGAGAAAAGGGTGTTGATGTGTCACTACGTGTATTTGCAAACGACAAATGGCTATTCACAGGTCAGCAGGGATGTTGCACTCACAGTATTGTGTGGATTGATTCTCTGTGTTCTCTTGTTTCTTGGCTTGCTCTGAATGTAGGTGGGTGATGATAGTTTGCAACTGCAACCAACCAAGCAATGTAAGAACTCAGAAAATAATAATATAAATGTATGTCATCATCCAAACTTGTCTGAAAGAAGAGTCACAGTGCATGTAGGACTAATCCATGAAATGTAGTAGCAGTAGAAAATTGATGAATGTTATTTATGAGGCAGCTTTTACCACGTAGCCAAAATATTGTCAAGGGGGACAGAACTATTGAGAACAATGAGGAACTGATTTACAGATTCCTGGGTCTTACTCAAGTGTTTGAGGCAACAGTTTGCTAAGAGACTTGAGCAGTCTGTCTGTGGAAAATGACCAGATGTGTCTGTTGTCCGTCCATCTCTTCCTTTTTGATATATGGGTTCTGGTTCTGTTTGGTTTAGTGCTATTCCCTTTTGTGCTTGCCAGTATTTACCAATACGTGCCTGACATTAAGCCCCTTCAGACACTAAAGAAAAAAAAAAAAAAGAAGTGTTCATTTTATCCCAAAGCATTGATGAAAGGTGGCTGTGTTTCAGCTGTTGGAAATATTAATGAATGGCTTGTACTCGGCTGAATATAGACTGTGGTATAGACTGCTCACAGAGGCTTCACTCTTCTCTTCTTGGGGCAGGCTTCTTTACCCCTTATAGGAGTTTTCCATGTCATTCTGGATTTGGTTGTCTTTTTCTTTCCCTGCTGCCTTCCCTGTTTTCTTTTCCGTGCCACCTATGTGATCTGTCTCGCAAGTTCTTTCTCGAGCCAGAGAAGGCTGGGCATGTTCACTTGAGGTGCCATTTCAGTCTGCTGGTGAGAATCCTTAGAAGCCATTCAGCGAAAGGCTGAAGTTGGAAGGGACCTCTGGAGCTCAGCTAGTCCAACCCGCTGCTCAAGCAGGGCCATCTGGAGATGGGTGCTCAGGGCCATGACCAGATCATTTTTTAATAGCTCCGAAGATGGAGACTCCTCAACCTCCTTGGGCAACCTGTTCCAGTTCTCAGACACCCTCACAGCAAAATTGTAGCTTTCCAGAAGACTCACAGAGCCACAAGCCCACCACATGAGTCTCCTGAATGTGTCAGTCATGTCATTTTACTGTTGCCAACTTGCTATGTCTGCTCACATAGTGATTTAGCTCGGCCCAAGAATTGATTTCCATTTGACTACAGCTTTGTCTGTAGCAATTGAATAAATTTTGTTTTATCCTAGTGACTGAAATACAGGGGCAAGGTCTTAGAGGTCTCTTTGTTGTTCTTGTCAAAAGATGTCCTGTATCTATGCTGAATAGCTGTTTTTTTCACAGATGCACCTGAAATACAGCCTGACTACATGAATCATGCCGATATGTAGAATTTAATTGCATTGTTTTACTTTAATCTTCTTCAAAGAGCCAAGAGCTTTTGAGTGTTATATTTAGAAATATTTGTAAAATCATTTTGCATACATTGCAGCAGCATCTACAAAAAAAAAAATCACACCGTATCACCTTCTCGTGTTTTTTGTGTAATTCAGTTCATTAAGGCGTTTGATGTTGATTTCACTTTGCCCGCAACAGATTTTAGCTGAGCTTGGCAATGCCTCATTAGGAGATTTGTCATTGAAGTCTTGAGACTAATCAGGAGCTTTCAGTGTGTGAAGCTGTTCAAGGGGAGCTTTCAGTGTTTCGTGTGTAAAGCACAACACATTTAGTGTTTCATTTATCCTTTGAGATCCATTTATCACTTACACGGAGAGAAAGAAAACCCTGAATAGAATAAAGCCTATTCTAGTCAATTTGTGCTAAATTATAAGGATTGCACCTTAAAGTCTTCCCTTTTGTCTGCAGTTGGCAGATGTTAATTGTCAGATATTAAAAGATGAGTTAATAGGGTATTTTATTATCTTTCCTTGTCTTTCCTCCATGTTGTACGTATGCATTATAAATGTTCTTGCAATCCCAATATGACCAGCAGAAGAGCAACATGGTAAATATTTACATGATGTGCTATTTCCACAGACTTTTAGTAGTCTGTTGAGTTGAGAAGATGTTTGAATTTGGAAAGGAGAGGGCGAAGATCTTATGGGATTATTCCAGTCCCTTTGAAGAAATGGGAACTGCTGATTTAATAACAGGAGTTGTGCTTTTGGCCATATTGTGAGGCCTGTTTGTAGATTTTTACTTTGAATCCTCCTGGTTTCATCTGATATGCTAGAGTGGAGCTGTATCTCTGGGAAGGTGGATGGCAGCAAAATTTGAAGTAAAGACTGTATAGATGTACCTGTATTGACCTGCACGTGACACCTCCCTGTTCAAGCTTTGCCCTGGCTCCTGCTATAAGATCATTTCAGGGAGAGAGTTAGCATTTCCTGCTTGTTGCCATGAAGTAACTACCGCTTAGAGGGCTCAGAAAAATCCTCCAAGTCAGAGCTGCCCTTTCTGCATCCAAGGGATTGGATTTGTAGGTGTTCTGCCCATAGTATTGAGGAGGAATGTTTGGGAGAGGGACACAGCAAGCATTTATTCCATCATTTTCTTAGCCAAAATATAAGCTATTAAACACTTTATTGCTGTCTGATTACACATTTTTGGACCTCCATTCCCACTAGGTTGAACAGCTTTATAATTTGGGAGTGCTGCAGTAAGGTCTCACCAGAGCCTTCTCTTCCCCAGGCTGAGCACTGCCAACTCCCTCAGCCCTTCTTCTTAGCAGAAGTCTGCCACTCCCCTGATGATTTCTGTGGCCCTCCTCTGAACCAGCTCTCAGTCTCTCTTGTACTGGGGCCCCAGAACTGGATGCAGTACTCCAGGTGGGGTCTCCCCAGAGCAGAGAAGAAGGAGAGAATCACCTCTCTCTACTTCTGGCCATGGTGCTTTGGATCCAGCTCAGGATATGAGTGACTTTCCAGACTGTGAGCACACATGGCTGGCCTGTGGAGATTTTTTTCACCCATGAGCATGCCCACATCCTCAGCAGGGCAGCTTTCAATCCCATCATATCCCACCCTGTATCAATACCCGGGTTTGCCCTGACCCAGGTGCAGCATCTTGCACTTGGCCATGTTGAATTTCATGATATTCCTGAAGTTCCACAGCTTGGTGTTACTGCACCATCCACAGACGTGTGTGAGTTTAAATAAATATGCCTGCATCCTTGGATTCAATCTTCACTGGTACATTTTAGTCAGCAGTCCTAGTTTTTGAATTATACCATTGCTGTCTAAAAGTAGATGGAAATGTGGAAGTTTCATCCTCATCCTGCTGATGCACTATTGTAAGGGAAGCAGTGTCCTGTTTACTTAGTGTGGCACCAGTTTGGCTCCAGCACCTGAGTATGCGTGACGAACTTTTGAACCTGCAGTATTGCCTGTGGGACTGATAGTGTTCTAAATAAGCGAGCATTTGGGGTTTGCCTGGACACGATGTAATGACATAATTGCACAACCATTTGGCTTTTAACCACAGATACAGCTTTTTTCTTTTTTTCATGTACTCTATTTAGCTTAGCAAAATAAAAAGATCTTAATCTTCAGTCTCTGCTACTCCATCAAGTAGTAGAAGAATCATAAGCTGATGGGCTGATACAAAGCTCCCTTGAAACTTAGTTTGCAGGAATGCCGGTGTTATTTTTAACTGTCTCCAGCAGGAGGCTTTTTGTTTGGAAGGAATCCAGAGGTGTACATCGTAGCCTCTGTTCAAATTCACATCTGTTATAGCGATGATTTTTGTGCACAGCATAGGTAGGCGCTGTTGTAGCAGCAGCTGACTGCTCACCTCTGCTGTTCTGCTGGTGGTAGCTGGAAAATCCAGTGTGTGTCCCTTGTGTGTGGTGGGCTGGCCTTGGCTGGGTGCCAGCTGCCCACCAAAGCAGCTCTGTCACTCCACTCCCCAGCAGGACAGGGGAGAGAAAATGCAACGAAAGGCTCGTGGATCGAGATAAGGACAGGGAGAGATCACTCAGCAATTACTGTCATGGGCAGAACAGGCTCAGCTTGGGGAAATTACTTTCATTTAAAGCAAATCAAATCAAAATGCATATTGTTTTCACAAATTTGTGGAGTATTATAAGGTTTTAAAGTGGAGATTTCATTTTTAAGTTTATTTGGATATCTACTGTGTGTGCATGAACATACTGAAATTCACATGCTAGTTTAGAAAGACGTGGTAATTGTCATTGGCCATGTTAAAAACATTAATTTTGGGTGCTTCTGCTGTTTATTGTATATGAACAACTTACAACTCCATTAAATGGTGGTAAAAGTGATGGTTGATTTTGACTGCCCACATTTAGGCATTTAGTGGTTTCATATTACACTGCATTAAAGTTATAGATATTTGTAATAAAAAATAAATATTGCTCAAACACTTAGAAATTTAAAAGTTAGGTCCTTAAATCAGAAAACAATAGAAACACTGCATTACTGCAGTAGAAGCAGCAGTGCATGGTGAAGGCAGCTTAATCACCTGGTAACAACATACAGATTAAATATGAGTCTGAATAAACAAATAATTTCCAAATAATAACAAAGAGGAGACTACTTAAAATCTCAATCACAGATCATGGTAGCCTAAACTAGACCAGAGCAGTTGTCCATCTGTAAAACATTTCTAGCAGAAAATAGAGATTTGACTGGATCATGTTGGAAAATAAATTAAGTTGTGTTTTTTTTGTTTTGGTTTTACTATGAACTTGATGCCACTCACAGTATAAATTTTCAAACAGCACCTTAGAAATAAAGTAGATACATTGCAGCTACCAGTGGGAATAAGGTGGAGAGGAATCCAGGGGTTTGTCAGATAAATATTTTTTCCCGGTCATATAAGTATGCACTTGTTGCTGTGGGGTAAGAGATGTCTGGGTGATTGAAAAGATTATTGCAGTTTGTGTAGTAGATGGAGGTGACTTCAGGCATGTGGCACATGGATATTTTAATTTCCTGTCTTGCCCAATTTTTGTTAAACAGGGTCAGACTATATGAATCCCTTTCCTTCTGCCACCAAGCAAGGTGGAATCATAGCACAAAATCATTGTAGTAATTGATTATGAAATTGTTAACCAATAGCACATATATATGTATATGTGTGTGTATGTATGTTTGTGGGGCTTATCCCAGCTCCAAAACTATTTTTCTTTCTCTGCAGCTTCAGTAATAAATTTTTTTATAAGGCAATACTTACTCTGTATCTTCCAGATCTTGCATATCTCAAGAGTGGGAAAAATGTAACTCTGTTATGGTAGAAAAACCCCAAAATTTCAGAAAGCAAAGATTTTACTTGGCCTTGTTATGCTCTGAAAGTATTTTGATGGCCTCTGTTCCCCATGACCAGGGGCTGAAGGTCACTCTAGCAATCCCTTGTTGATGTGGAAAGGGTTCTGTAGTGAGACCAAGACATAAATGGGGGTTGAATCTCACTCCCATCCCAAACACCACTCCCTCTGCAGTGATCTTTTCAGGTTTGAACTGATACAAGTTAATTCAAGTTGCTTGGATTTTTCAATGGAGAAGGGGTGATGTAAGCCACTTGCAGTCTTGCCATTTCAGTATATTTCATTTTTAGCAGTCCTGGAGGTACGTTCTTTTGAAAGGGCATGCTGGGAATTTCAGGAGGTTCTTGCATAGCAGTAGTTGTTCAAAATCCGATTGATATTGCCGTTTTAATTGTACCCACATTAGAGAAGACTATTTTTTTCTTTTTTTTTGGGCATCCCACAGGTCATAAATGTTGACGGCACAATGAGGAAAACCCTCCTAGAAGACAAGCTTCCACATATATTTGGGTTCACGCTGCTGGGAGATTACATCTACTGGACTGACTGGCAGAGACGAAGCATTGAAAGAGTTCACAAGATAAAGGCCAGCAGAGACATCATTATTGATCAGCTGCCAGATTTAATGGGCCTTAAGGCAACGAGTGTTACCAAAGCGTTCGGTAAGTGTGGGCAACGTGGCATGGGTCTCTAGGCAGCTGTTGATCACTTGTAATGAGAATAACTGTGGTCTGATGGGTTTGAAAGGAAAATGGCACCTATTGTTTCTAAAATTGGGAAAATACAGTGTTGCAAAAGAAGTTGCTTCCAGTTTTTAGTGGCATGAGTCTTCCACAGCTTTCATGACACTCTTTGAATTTTTATGAGAATTTTAGTCCTCTATGCTATAGGAAATATTCTTCTCACAGAAATGCTCCATTTCCTGCTGCTCTTCTCTTCCAGTGCGAAGTCCCATGATGTTGAGTTAGCAGAATGCCTTTCACTGTTGGGTGCTATAGGCACAGTCAGTCACCATTACAACGTTGCCTCAAAGCATGTGGCACTTATATATTAACTCTTAACACCTCACCTGTACCTAAATCTTAACAACTAAAACTTGCTCTTAGCATGGGATCAGCAGCTGGATCTCCGTGTCCTTCCATTGCGCCTCTGAAAGGTGCAGCCAGTGCTTTAGGTCCTCTGCTGGCACTCTGCAGCAAGTATGCCATGGGACCTCCTGCCTTCAGTGCACCACGGAGTTTCCAACTACCTGGAACACTGGAATTTGGGTATAGCAATAAACAGATTCATTAGTAAGGTGTTAAAATTAGTGAGAAGAGTCGCAGTGGAATGACATTAAGTAGGTTGTCAAATTATACCCTGACAGTGTGTGAATTTCCAGCCTTCTCTCTGTGAAAAATAGTGAAATCCTCAAGCTGCAGATTATGGCATCAGTCTGAAATATATATGCCCTAAAAAGGGAAAATGAAAAGACCCTTGGTTGAGACTGATCTTGGAGAATTTTTTTTTGTGTGTGTGTGTGTCCGGTAACATTCTTTAAATACCTAAATCCTTGGTCCCAGCAGATGGAGAAAGGCACTCATGTATCTGTTGGTCCTTGCTTTCCCCTACACATTCCATCCCCATCACACAAAAAAATAAGTGTGAGATTGCGGTGATCTTGTTGGAACTGCTTCTGCTAATGAATCTTTTCAGCTTTGAATTAAACAGGTGGGAAAGAGCTGTGATTATCCAGCTCTTTTCTCACCCTTTTGTATCACTGCACATTTGTAAAAGCTGGTGGTTTCAAAGAGATACAAAGATGGAGTACTTGGTCAAAAGTAGCTAATTAATTATCTGCCTTCAGTGAATGAACTTAATCTTTGGGGAGACAAGAAAGATTTGTAGATGGTATTTGTACAATAGGAGGGACAGGTCCAGCTTCATAACCCTGTATAGATGGAAAGCATCCACTTGGACTGCTTTTTATTTTTTTTAGAATTCCCTGCTGACAACCCATAGTGTTAAGCTATTTTGGAAAATTATACTGTGGTTTTGCTCAACCTCCCATGCTCCCCTTTCCCCTTTACCTTCACGATGCACTAATACCTGTTTTGTTTGGGCTGTTGGTTTTTGGGGATTTTTTTAAAGGAACTAATTCAATGCACTAATATATGTTTGGTTTATTGTTTTATTTATTTTTTTAAAGGAACTAATTCATGCGCAGAGAACAATGGAGGCTGCAGCCATCTGTGTTTCTTTACACCCCAGGAGGCCAGGTGTGCCTGTCCCATTGGCCTTGAGCTGTTGAGTGACATGAAGACTTGCATCATTCCTGAAGCCTTCTTAGTTTTCACAAGCAGAGCAGCGATTCATAGGATTTCCCTTGAAACCAATAATAATGATGTTGCTATTCCTCTTACTGGAGTCAAGGAAGCATCTGCTCTGGATTTTGATGTCTCTGATAACAGAATCTATTGGACTGATGTTAGCTTGAAGGTATTACTGACGTGTGAATTCCTTGAATATAAAGCCACTGAGCAGTTACTTTGATCTAACAAAGGTCTCTGTTACATGATCTGTCCTGCAGTTGCCAGTGTTGTCATTGAATGGCATCCAAGGAGACCCTTGGAGATGAAGACAGTTGCATTGCTGAATGCACAGTAGGGTGACAGGCATCTTCCTGCTTCAAATAAAAATCCAAAGTGGTGTCTGCTCGTACCGAATGCCTAAGTCTCGGATGCTGGATGTGTTGCATCCATATATACATCTGCTGTAGAAAAGCTGGTTTTATGTCACAGACTAGAGTAATTGAAACACTGAGCTCAGCAACCCCCTGAGCCATCTATCCTCTTCCAGTTTTGACTTGAAAGACAATTGTACTCATTTGACAAGTGAACTTTGGATTGTTAGCTGTTAGTCTGTGGCTCCAGCTTGGCACAGAAAAAGCCAAGGAACTTGTCCAGTCTCCTCCACACTGTGTTAAGGGCCCACCTGCCCCCAGTTCTACCTCAGTGTGCTCCCCAGAAGTTTGACATTTCCCGTGATGTTTGGTTCACATCCAAGCGCGTGCTAAAGTGAGGGCTGTGCTCTTCATCTGGGTTACTTGGCCTTTTGAAGTGAACTAAGTATATGGTAGAAAATGACAGATTCACTTCATTGTAACTAAATTATTCTATTTAGATTCTTAATAAGTTTTCCAAGAGCAATTAGAGTTTCCTTGCCCAAGCCATAATATGGCAAAGCTCACTTTTGGAGCCTGCAGGGCTCATGCAGTTTCCATAGCCTCCCTGTGCAGACTAATGAGGGCTGTGCTTCAGTGTTAACAGTGCTGCTTGTGGTGTGGATACCATTCCTTCAGGAAGAGTGCCAATGTAATAAATTAGTGTAGTGTAGACACAGTTACTAAATAAATCTCACACAAGCACTTGGAGAGCAGGAGTTATGGACATCTTAACCATTTGTATGGGAAACCACATTACTCCAGCTGCATCAGTGAGTAGATCTCAGTCTCATCTGTGCATGACTGGAAAATGTTTTACTTGTTTGTTGCCTCCTGAATTTTCCAGCACTTTTTTGTATACACCCAGGTATCTTCCAGCACCTCTGTGTTCTCATTCCCCTTGTCCCCCTCATCTAGATGCATAGCAGCAGGTATTATAACTTCAGAACATACAGTCATCTCCCTTTGCTTTAGTGAGCACCACTTTCCTGATCTCCTCCTGCCTCTGGTTACAGGAGGACTCATTTTCAAAAACTACACTACGGGATTTCTGGGTTTGACATTTACCTTAAAAAATATGAAATGTCTCTGACCCTTACACATTAATGTATCAGATTATTAAGAAATCAATAGCTGAAATACTAGCAGGCAGGTAGACTAATTGCTCAGTGTTGATAAGCAAGGGTGGGTAATTGATCCTGGAAGTTACTACTTAAATGGGGTTTGTTCCAGGGCTGTTAGGAGTGACTTACTTGCATGTGTGCAGTCCTTGCCTGATGACTTATTTTGATGAGTATGCATAACTAAAATGTAGACGGGATCAGTAAATGTGCTCCAGGTGACTGATTATGGGAAACAATTTAATTTAGATGCCACTGAGATGTGTTTCTGAGACTTAAAACATTACAGTGAATCAAATAATTTTGAAAAACAGCTTCTTGTGCACAAATAGAAGAGAGGGAGACGGGTCAAGGAAGAATCTGCAGTTACATACTGCTTTCTGAAAATCATGTCCTTTTCAGATGTCTTGGTCTGGCTATCAGAAATCATTAGCTTTCTGAAAATTCAGGTGTTTTTCTCCTGAGAGTTTCTACGTCTTTTTTGACAACAGAAATTAATTTTTTAAATAAAATTTTGTACTGGGTTTTGTACTGGTCTGGGGTTTTTTGTACTAATTTATTTTTGTACGCCAAACTTCATTATAATTATTCCTTTTTATTTCACTGAGGTATCCATAAACACTGTAATATTTTCACACTATTGTTTTCCAGACCATAAGCCGAGCTTTCATGAATGGGAGCTCTGTTGAACATGTGATTGAGTTTGGGCTAGATTATCCTGAGGGAATGGCTGTAGACTGGATGGGAAAGAACCTGTACTGGGCAGATACTGGAACCAATCGCATCGAAGTAGCCCGCCTGGATGGACAGTATAGGCAGGTCCTTGTGTGGAAGGACTTGGACAACCCAAGGTCTCTGGCTCTTGATCCCACCAAAGGGTAAGGGACACTTGTTTTTCAAAGGTTTATGTGAGTGTTCTTGTATGTGACATGTTATTTGGCAGTTTTACGTGACTCTGAAGGAACTGGCTTACAATGAAAAATTAATAATTGTCATAAATGCTATTCTATCTTTGTGTAAAAAAAAGGAATATTGTGATGCTGCACATAAGCATATGGGTTATTGGTTTTTTTTCAAGTGATGCAAAGAAATTTAGAAAAGTCAAAGCGTGCAGCTAAACACTGTCATACCTGGCTGATGTCCTGTTTGTGTTGCACTTCTCATTGCAGGTACATGTACTGGACTGAGTGGGGAGGTAAACCCAGGATTGTTCGAGCCTACATGGATGGGACAAACAGCATCACTTTGGTGGACAAAGTGGGGCGTGCCAATGACCTCACTATTGATTATGTGGACCAAAGGCTCTACTGGACTGACTTAGACACAAGCATGATTGAGTCATCAAATATGCTGGGTAATCTAGTGTTATATTACACCAGCCAGTACAGAAATACACACTGGCCATAGTAAAGTAATCGAATAATATGAAACTTGGATAACTGATAGTAAATCTGTGCGTATATTTTCTTAAAAAAGGGAATGAAGAGTTAAGTGCTTAAGAATATTAAAAAAACCTTCATAAATTAATAACTGTATGTCATTTTGTAATGGCAGTGAGATAAGATGTCATTTCTCTCTATTGGTGTGAAACTGTGTTGTACCGAAGCAGAGGTGGCCTCTGAGTTCTCAAAATGAGGACGACTTACAGTAAATCATCCCTGACATTTCAGCCTGGACACTAATATTCTGTTGAAGTATTATCTCTTATTTTTGTCTTCAGTCCAGTTGTATTAGTTCTAAACCAAAATACTTCTTGCATTTCCTGGAGGCTGAAAGGTTGTGCAGCTACTTCTGCAGTGTGTGTTTCAGATACAACTTCACATGTGTTCATGTTTTCTGTTGGAATTTCATTTATACATCCAAGGGGTATGCTCTGATTGACAATATACATAATTTCACTGCAACTAGGTTTTTTGTTTGTTTTTTAATTAATCTGTGAAAATATATTTTTAGAGTGAGATTTTTTTTTAAGCTGTCATTGTGTGTGCTTATCTTCAGAATTCTGAGATTCTGAAGTCTCTCCATCATAGAAGGCCACCAGAGTAGTCAGGCTTGATTTGCCCTCAGTGAAGCTGTGCTGGCTGTGTCAGATCTCCCCTCTGTCTTGCATGTACCTTAGCATTGCCTCCAGGAGGGTCTGTTCCATGATCTTCCCAGGCATAGAGGTGAGGCTCAGTGGTCTGTAGTTCCCTGGGTCCTCCTTTCTACCCTTTTAAAGATAGGAGTGATGTTTCCTTTTTTTCCAGTCACTGTCAACTTCATGGCTTTTCAAATACCATGGACAGGGGCTTGCCAACTTCATCGGCCAGTTGCCTCAGGAGTTGCATCTCATCAGGCCCCTCAGACTTGTGCCTGTTCATTTCTATCATGTTATGCAATGTCTTTTTAGTCAGCAGATTGTAAAGACTCAGGTAGACTTGCAGCAAGTGGGCTCATCACTTAAGGGATGAATAAAGCACTCTGAAGTGGATGAGTGAATGCTGTTCCAGTTTAATCTTGGACATTTTAAACAGCAGGGGAAAAAAAAAATCACACTTTTGGGAGATTTTCCTCCGTCTACTGTGAAAATTCAATTATACAGCTTGTCTGCTTCCTTCAAAAGAGTCTTTCTCCTGAATTCATCACTGCAGACCAGAATTGCTCTAAGAAGTACCTGAGAACATGCAGGATATCTGTACCCCTAACTTGGAGAATTTAGATGCCTTAAAGTTACATGGGAAGGTGGTCTGGTGGTTTATAAAGAAATGGCCTCATGGTCTGGTTTATGGTTATTTTATTCTTTCTCAAGTCTTGGTGAAATAGAAAGTAGGGCAGAGAAAGAAGAGTGAGGTGTTCTAAAGTCTAGCATTGGACATTTGAGACAGGAGGAGATGGTGCTGATAAAGGCTACATCTTCACTTGATGGCAGAGATTCACAGAGGTTAATGTTTGAAAATGTTCAGGAAGATGGTTTGCAGTAAGACTTTATCTACTTCAGTAATGCATCTCTGTCAGAGGCCATGCTCTAGAAGGTGTTAAATCTGTTCTGAATGTTGCTAAATAAGCCACTGAGTGTGGGAGTATTGAGATTTCTGCCAAACAAATGGTTTCCTAAACTCTTGGGATAGCTGTATGTTAAATTGCACTGCAAAGATTTGTTTCTTGAGCGAAGCACCATAATTTCTCATAGCAGTTTCTTTGTGGATCTCAAGTTTGTTGTTGCTTTCATGCATATTAATTGGCTTTTTTATTGGCCTAAGTGATTACTGGGGCTGGTATTATTTTTGGATATGTTTTTCAATGTCTAGTTGGGTTGATAAGCATGAGGCATACGAAGTGTTTATTTAAATTACATTTTAGTGTTTATTTAAATTACAATACACTGGCATAATTTCAAATTGCTCTGTAGGCAAGAGGGTATCAGGGTAAGGTTTTCGAATGCCACTGTTTACATTATCTCTTGAGCAGATACTACTTAATAAAGAATCACATTATGCTGATTTGGAAAATGAGGTTTTATTCTAAAAAGAAGAGAAAGATTTTTCTGAATGCCAGTCACACTCTTCACTTTATGCCATGGGAATTGTCCTTTAGTTGGTTATCCTTGTTTTCGCAGGACAAGAACGAGAAATCATAGCAGATGATCTACCTCATCCATTTGGATTAACCCAATACAGTGACTACATCTACTGGACAGACTGGAATCTTCACAGCATAGAAAGAGCAGACAAGACCAGTGGGAAGAACAGGACGCTGATTCAGGGCCATCTGGATTTTGTGATGGATATATTGGTCTTCCATTCCTCTCGTCAGGACGGCTTGAATGATTGTGTGCAAAATAATGGCCATTGTGGTCACTTGTGCCTTGCCATCCCAAATGGATTTAGATGTGGCTGTGCTGCTCATTACACCTTGGATCCCAACAGCAGGAACTGTAGCTGTAAGGCTTTTTATTTGCTACTATATTCTTCAGTGCTTGTGGCTCCCAGGTGCTTAAAGGAAAGGGATCCCAAGTGCATTTCAAAGGCTCTGACTTTAAAAGTGATCTTTGAATATGAGGACAGGGTATGGAATTTCATATCCATTTTTGTGACGTGTACTAGGCATGAAGATTTGTATTTCAAGTCTTAGAAATGACAGTGCTGTAAAGTCTGGTCTTTCTTGTTTTACCAGAAGTGCTTTCTGAGTGATTCAGCTGTGTGAGTGAAGCTTGCCCACTCCTTACCTAAGTGTGTAGGTGGGTGGAAAAGAAATTACCAACAAAAAATGTCTCTTTCTCTTACATGTTGAATAAAGTCAGCTAAAATAATACTCAGTTAAGGTAGCCTAACTCCTAAATAGTTAGTCGTAAGTATTCTGCACAACTTGCAGATGCACTTGAAATATGTAAGAGTTTGTTTTCTTCATTCGTGTGACATTATGAGCCTACCAGTTGACTGGTTGTCCAACAGGAAGTTAGGTTTCTAGTAAAAACAGCACATGAATAGAAAATGGGCTGTTAATTTAAAAAAAACACAAAAACCCAAAGCTTTGAGCATCCTGCATAGTAGCATATAAGGAGATGTTAACTGAATGAAAGGGCGAGTATCTGAAAGGCAGGTCCTGCAGACTTAACCTGATCTCCTTTTATAACTATGAAAAGAATAATTTCAACTTAATAGCAAAAATCTCCAGTTATGAACGTCTTAATTTTCACTGTGAATATTAGTGTCTCTCTCGGATTTTGTTCTAAATATTCTTTTTCTTCTGTGGGGATATGTTTTTGGGAATTGTTCTTTCTCATGCTTTGTTTTGGCTTGTTTCAGCCCCTGCCAGTTTCCTGCTATTCA
Organism: Vireo altiloquus; assembly: GCA_013396875.1. Taxonomy (NCBI): domain Eukaryota; kingdom Metazoa; phylum Chordata; class Aves; order Passeriformes; family Vireonidae; genus Vireo; species Vireo altiloquus. The sequence continues at coordinate 1,382,048 of VZRF01009557.1, read as the reverse complement.
GCCAGAAATCTGCCATCAGCAGGATGATTCCTGATGATCAGCAAAGCCCAGATATCATCCTACCCATGCATGGTCTGAGGAATGTCAAGGCTATTGATTATGATCCCTTAGATAAATTGATCTACTGGGTGGATGGACGCCAGAATATTATAAAAAGAGCCAAAGATGATGGCACCCAGGCAAGTGTACATCTTGTGTATAGTTTTGTGTCAGTCTTTTTGTGTGCTTTTACTTTATGCTTGACCTCTTCTATCCTTTTCTGTCTGCTGCACCAAGAGATCGTCACTGTCAACTGCTCTTGTCAGCACTTACTCATGGATATTCTATTTATATATGAGAATTATTGAACGTTTTTAGAATTTAGGTGATTTGGGTGTTTCTAAACCATCAGGCAGGTAAACCATGCTTTGTGTGCAGTGTTCTAAGGTCAATCATCAGAATAATGACTGGAAATCCTTGCCCATGTGTTGTCTTGCAGCCTTTCACTGTAATGAGTACTCCAAACCAAAGTCAGAACCCAGAGAAGCAGCCACATGACCTCAGCATTGATATATACAGCCATACCTTGTACTGGACCTGTGAGGCCACAAATTCCATCAATGTGCACCGGCTGAATGGCGAATCCATCGGGATGGTGCTGCGAGGGGACCACGACAGGCCCAGAGCCATCGTAGTGAACGCAGAGCGAGGGTGAGCTTCCTGCCTGTACCTTCCTGTGCAGAACACTCTTGGGATGTGTGTCGGCTCTGTGTGGGAATCTTGAGCTGCATCTGTCTGTTTTTAAAAAGAGAAGTTTTGAATATTGTTCAGGGTGTAGGTGACTGCTTGTCCAGTTCTGGCTTTTGAAACTATCCAGCTTTCTCTTCCTGTTCCCTCCTTTGCCTCTGTTCACACAGCCACGTGTGAGGAACTAACCCAGGTGGTGACAGCAAAGTAAAACCACCTTGTCCTGTTCTCCATGTGGATGCACAGCCCTGCCACCTATTTGGAAAAACAAGCGAGTCTGTATCAACTGGGAATCTGGCTCATAAATGTTTAGTCATCATATAACAAATGTTTCCAGGGGTCAAAAAAGGAGCCTGTAATTTGATACAACTATTCCTGCTAATTTAGTCGTATGAAGTTTTAACATTTAAACTCCTTACGTTCTATACATTTTTAAGTTAGTTCTGCTGTGAGGTGTATCTTAAAAACCTCTGAAATGAATTGAAGCAGGTAGGATGCACTAGAGTGATTTCCCATGGGAAGAAAATACCTTATTTTGCTGCAAACCAGTTTTGGTTAGATTCAACAGACACTATCTCTGCTTCCTTCTACTTCCTTCTTAGATGTGAAAGATGGTCTCTTACTGTTCTCTTTAAAAAGTTAGATGCTTAAATCCCAGTTTACTGCTAAATGGCTTGCCATGTGCCTGACAGATGTTGAATGACACTATTTCACAACTGTGTGGATACAGTAGTACCCAGAGACTCTGTCTGGAGTGTTTATAGTACTGGTGTTTTATACCAGTGTACTCTGCACAGTTCAAAAGCTGTTGTGGGGAGAGGGGGATTAGAGGAAAGATTCTAATCTTATTGGGACTAAGTCACTTGGATATAGTTTGTATTTATAAAAGCCTATCTGCTTTCTTCATTAAAATGGGAGTTTGGGTTTGTTGATCTTTAAAACTCTCAACTTTTCTAGTCAGGTTTTCAAGTGATTTAACGCTCAATCCGTTTATAAATTAGAGGAAAAATGAGGAAGATGCCATGTTAAACACTGTGGCTGTCTGGGAGAGCTGAATGAGTGATCTTCAACTACTTCTGCCATGGTTACAGAAATCACTTTCTCCACCTCTCCCTTGGCTGCATGTTCTGACTGCTGCCTCCCTCCTTGTGCCGTAAGGAAAGGCTGTGTAGCAATGCAGCTCATGCTGTTGGAGAGTTTGCCCATCTTGCTCACCACTGAAAAAATAGTGGACTTTTCCTTTAAGGTGTTCTCAGTTCATTGTGGGGAGGTGCACAAACCCTTTTTTTCCTCTATGCATGAGGAGGGCAGAGATGGCTTTTGATTGCAGCAGAACTGGCTTAGACAGATATAAAGAATTAATGGAACTAAGATGTCAGGAACATGCCATCCTCAGTTGTTCTTCTGTAATGTTTTTTCAAGGTCGGTAGGAAATTTTACTTGCTGAGAAGGAAGGTAACCTAGAAGGAGAGGAGGTGGCAGTTAATATGTTTTTGTCAGAAAGAACTTCTGGGCTTCGATTTGCAAGTGGGGATAGCTTTACCCAGGGATAGTTGCAGAAGCTCTGTGCTAGTCTCTTACAACCCCCAACTCTGTGCAGGAGCAGTGCTGCTGGTGCAGCAGTGCTGAGGCATTTTATGGCCTGGAGATAAATCCTATTAATTTCAGGCTGAGTGTGTCAGTTAGCAGATGTTTGGTTCTGGATCTTTGTGCCTGGGAGCAGTCACCCCAGCCATGCCTGTGAAACCATTCCCACTTACAGTGTGGGTTACAAGACCGTGCGCGCAAAGGGGAATGGCCTCTCCCTGGAGCTCCCAGCTCAGCGGTGCTGTCTCTGTTTTCAGGTACATGTACTTCACCAACATGCAGGAGAGAGCTCCCAAGATTGAGCGTGCAGCCCTGGATGGCACGGAGAGGGAGGTGCTTTTTACAACTGGCTTGATCCGACCAGTAGCACTGGTGGTTGACAACAAACTTGGAAAGCTTTTCTGGGTGGATGCAGATCTGAAGCGCATTGAAAGCTGTGACCTGTCAGGTATGTGGTATGAAGTGAAACATTTGCAGCACAGTGTTAGCATGTACAGGACATCATTCCCTCTTTGATGCTGACCCTGCTGACTTTCATCTCCACCTCAGTTGCCAGACAGCAACTGCTGGTGGGTTCCCATCTTTGATGTAATTAGAATAAACATGACTGTAATGATTGACACCCTCCAAGACAGGCATTTGACTTCTGGTATGTTCTGAAAGCGTTGTTAGTCATGGAACCCCTAAATCACCTCCTTTTTTTCTTAGTGGTTTGGAAAGTTTGCATACTTTTCAATTTTTCTTTCTCTGGAGCTCACAGCTTAGTAAATCAAGGTAGCTTGGAAAAAGCAAACAGAACAAAGGGCAATGCTTTTTTTCTAATCTGGGTGATAAGACAGCTCACCTGAAATAGCATTGTTGCAAGACAGCAGAGAGATGCCAACTCATTGCAGTTTTCCCACATTAGTAATTGTCTTGGTTTGAGACCAATTTGGAGGAAGAACGTCTGAAATGAACATCCCTCTGTTAGAAGGCAGACTTCAGCAGTCCCTCCCCCACTCATGACTTGTTCTCTCATCATCATCCATGTATCAAGAAATGAAACCCAAAAAGGAAGTGAAGAGAGAAGGGAGTAAGTGTGAGGGAATAGAAACTGGGCTGTTGTAGTGATTGGTACATTCCATAAAGGGTTGAATCTCCAGTTCTGGTGACTCTTCTTGCCATGTAGTCACATCCTTCCCTTGTGTAGCAGTGAAGCAATGAACTAAAACAGGAGAAAGTTGTTCACCTTTTTACGAGGATAGTTTGCTTTTGAGCACCTAAAACTGACTCAAGGTCAGACTCTTCCAAAGTGGGGATAAAAACAACAAAGCTGCAGATGGGAAGGTAGAGCAGTCCATGTCTTTCATCAGTTACCAAGATGAATAGGGGATTATTGTCAAACTGCCTGAGCAGTCACAAAATGTTCAATCCAGGATAGGCATCAGAGAACCTACAAAAATTTGTAGGAGAAAAGAAGGTAAGAGGACAACAAGACTTTCACCTATGAAACAAATCACATTTGAGAAGATGACAGAGTGGAGCACAACACAAAATGCCTCAGAGATACTGAGAGGGGTTTCTCTAATGATTAAAGAAGTGCTGTAGGAGTAAAAGTAAAATGTAAAAGAAAAATGACAAGATGGCAAGACTTCATGTTATGCAGGTGTGCTGGAGTGGTATCCAAGAGAGACTGAAGAAGCACCAGATAAAATTATATAGAAATCATATCCAGTTACAGCCAAAGAATCAAAGCTTATAAGTGATATAAAAGCAGGGGGAAGCTACTGGATTAAAAGAAAATGTTTGTGAACTAGAGAGAGATGTATCCGTAGCCAGAAAACTATGGTTGTATTTGATCCAGCTGAGCTCACTGTAATTTGATTCACTGAGATGTTGATTTTTTTAATGAGTTAGCAGCATATTTTTATTTTAAAATGCTTTTCAGTCTGGCATCACAACTTCAGAAGAAATTTGAGAGCCAAAATGATGTTGATTTGAATTACTTCCTCTAAATAGTGTTTTCTGAGCAAAATACTTTAAAATGGGCATATGTTAGGAAAAGCTTTTTAGCATAAGCTAAGGCTGCTGAATAAATGGGACCAAAATTGTGTATAGCATCTTTCATGCCAATTAAACTGGTCTAGACACCCTTATTCTGTTGTAGACTTACAGAGCTGACATAGTTATGGACGTTCCTGAAGTTTGCGCTGCACCCTGATTAACAGCATCCTGCTAAATCAGGGAATAACCTCAAATGTCCAGTACTTAACTTTCAGAGAGGGATGAAAGAACTATAAACAGATGTAACAGTATTCTTTACACGGTTCTGGAATTTTTCAGTTTGAGTTAGACCAAAAGCTGGTTTTAAACTCCTTCAGTTTAAAACCATTCCCACTTGTCCTATGACTGTCTGCCCATGTAAAAAGTCTCCCTCTTTTTTATGAGCTCCCTTTAAGTATTGTGAGAGGCTCCTTTAAGGTCTCTCCAGAGCCTTCTCTTCTCCAGGCTCAACAACCCCAGCTCTCTCAGCCTGTTCTCATAGGAGAGGTGCTCCAGCCCTCTGGTCATCTTTGTGACTCTCCTCTGGAGCTGTTCTGACAGATCCATGTGCAAAACTAATAGAACCACTTAATGTTACATTCTCATGCTTGGCTGAGCTCTAGATAATTTATGCAGCAAATAAGTTGAATCCAGTTCTCATAGCATTTTTATTATGTAGATTCTATAATCTCCTTTTGTGTAGATACTAAAATCTTACATTTTTTTAAATACAAGCAGTCATAAGGTCTTAGTTCCAAAATTAATTATGAGAGCAGAAGCAGCACCAAGTTATGACTTTTTTTAAATTTTCATTTTTAAAATCAAATGTATCCAGTTACATAGGCATACACAGGGTCAGAATATATTGAGTGAATTAGCAGAATAATTTAGAATGCCTTGTTCACCCTAGAAAAGAATAATAAAAGCAGTAATTAAATGCCTCTAAGTGTAGGGCAGTACACAGTAGAAGACTGCAAGTAACTAAAGTGGAAACTGATAATAAATGCATTTTTACTTGACCTCATTTTTACCCATTGGCGTAAAGCAGGTTTTTACACATTTTTATAAAGCAGAGAGCCTGAGTGTTTGATAGTGTTTCTATTTAGGAGTATATTGAGTCACTTAGAGTTTGGGTGTTCTGGTGTGTTACTAAATAAAAAGGGGATTTTTTAAAGAGCATTTCTTTTCTGATCATTTATCTGTGGTTGTCAGGCTGTGACAGGGTTTGGTACTTGCCTCTTGCTTTGCATGATAAATGTATTTTATTTGAGTGACAGCAGTGAAACTAAATTGGTTGTATTTCACTCTTGCTTATAGATTCCAGAAAAAATGTACTGCTCCATGTGCAAGTGCACTGTAAAACTTTTGGCCCAGGAGCTGAGCCTGTGTCAGCTTTTGGGAGTGCTCACACTTGCACATAACAGAGATGTCAGTGTGAGGCTGAGCACGGCTGGCTGACCAGCCAGGCTGTGCAGGGATGAGCTGGGTTTCATGTTGTATCTGCTTGCCCTCAGGACATGGCCCCTGGTAGCATTTACCCGAGATGAGACTGAGCTTTACCAGAGCAGAGCCTTGATCTGCATAGACAGATGAAGCCAGTGACCTTGTAGCTCACTGCCTGCAAGGTTTCATTTGGTTTGGTTTTAGCTGGGATGATGCTTTGTGACTTTTTTTGACTTAGAAGTCAACTGGTATAAAACTAGTCTTTGTTTGTTTTTTTTTGTCTCAGGTGCCAACCGCGTAACCCTGGAGGACTCCAACATTCTTCAGCCCATGGGACTCACTGTGCTAGGGAATCACTTGTATTGGATTGATCGTCAGCAGCAGATGATTGAGAGAGTGGAGAAAGTAAATGGGTACAAAAGGACTAGAATTCAAGGCCGGATTGCTCACCTAACAGGCATTCATGCTGTGGAAGAGCTTGATATGGAAGAATTCTGTGAGTTTATTTCAGTATCTGATGTGTCTTACTCCTGGTCATTGTATCTCAAAGTTCTCATCCAGCTGAGTATGTTGCCCATGGGCTTCAAATAAGCCATGGAATGCTTTCAACTTGGCCAGTTGGTGTTGTGGTGTGAGGTGGGGTGTCAGTGGTGAGGTACTGCAACCTTCCGAAAGCGTCCCTTTGCTGAGCCGCTCGGCAGGTGCCACATGCACACACAGCCACACACATGCACACAGGATAGCTGCTTGTCTGTGTCAGTGGGAAAGAGCAGGGAAAGGCCTCTGTGTGAGTGTCCACAGTGATGGTTATTGCAGTTAGGCTTGTGGAAGGGTTCAGGGATGAAGGCAGGTGATGATGATGATGAATCCCCCCAGAGCAGGGTGTGCAAGGCTTTAAGTATATGGGGCAATGAGTAACAGGGTTCAGTGGGATGAGCGCCAGGGGGTGGTACAGTGGAGGAGTCAGAGTATGAGGACTAACAGCAGCAAGGCAGAGGTCACAAACTAAATCACAAACAAATTGTGGGAAATAGAGGTCTCTTTGTTGCCTGTGAGGAGTTGACTTACATAGGGAGGGTACATTGGTGTATAATGCTTTAATTTTCAGAAGAAATTTTTCCCCTTCATAACAAACATACAAACTCTGTGTCACATACATTAGTGTCTATGATGGCTGAAAGTATTTTTGAGCTTGCATATGTGGGTAAGCTATTAAAAATAAGGTGGCATAAGCATTTAAACTGTAGTAGATTCTATGTGCTAATCATGACCCAGAGGCTCTTTTCTTCTTTCACAATACCCAGCTTTTCTTCTTCTGTGCTATTTCTCATATATTTTGGCATATTTCAAAGGTAATACTGAAGGAAGCAAAAAGATTTTTTTTCTTTAATTCTCAACAGTGTTAAAAAAAAGGTTTTCTCTTACCCCATGTGTTTATTTAAAATGAAGATTTTTGGTTTTGTTTGGGGTTTTCTTAATGGCAAGAGTACTGTTCCTTTAAGTCACACTGAAAGGAATCCTCTTTTGCAGCTGAAAATTTTTCTGCCTAGGTGATTTCTGTTATAGCAGGGGAGAAAATACACGTATGCACATGCAGGTGTATGTGCATGCACTTGTGTGAACAAGTCATGCTCCAAACACTGTACTAAACTAATAAATTTGTTAAAGGTAGAAAGCAGGTTGCTGAGAAGCCTGAACAGATGGAAAACAACTTTGGCAGAGAAATTATGATATCCATACAATTTCTTCCCCGTGGAAATTCTTGGTCCTTAGCAGTAGTAAAGGATGTTCAGCAGCATCACAAATAGCACAGGCTGTAGCGCCACAGATTGCTGCAGCAGATGCTCAGCTGTCAGCCTGAATAAGCAGGCAAGAGACTGGGTCTCTTCTGACTCTGTTGGGCTGGGGTCATCAGACAGTGACCTCCCTTCTCTGTGCCTGTTTCTTATCCACCTAATGTTAATTAAAAATCTTTCTGTTAGGACTTCTCAGTGCTTCTGGGTAACTGACTAGGAACCCAAACATGTAGCTTCCTACCTTTAGAAAAAACCCAAAAATATATGTGCCTGTATAGCAGTTTTGTGAGGAACAGGGAAGTTGAGGTACTAGATATTAAGAGCTCCTTAAGGGAGAAATCCTGAGGATTTTTCAGGTTGGCATTCTGCAGTGACATATATTAGTTCTTGATACTTACCCTAGAAATGCAGGTGGGATGTCTAGGTATGATGTAAAGCCTTCTCAAATCTGCCTTTTCATTTCCCTTCACCTCAGCTCCCAAATTATTTTTAGAAGTCCTTTAGAGGTCTCAATATGATAGAATCATAGAATGGTTTGGGTTGGAAGGGACCTTTTAAACGTCTTCCACTTCCAACCCCTTGCAATGGACAGGGACATCTTCAATTCAATCAGGTTGTGTATTACTGTGACAAATTTCATCCTTAGGAAGTAATAAATCAGCTTTCAAGCACTGAACTGAAAAATCCTACATCTATTTTCCCAATAATTTGTAGGGAATTCTTGGTTACTCAGATAGAAGTGTTCTGTGAGCAGTTTTTGATTTTGCTCTAGTGAGTAATAGTTATAATTTCTTTAATGCTACGTAATATTCATTTCTCTGTGTTTCACCAGCTGTGCATCCATGCTCCCGAGACAATGGTGGGTGTTCACACATCTGCATTGCCAAAGGGGATGGGACTCCAAGATGTTCATGCCCCGAGCACCTTGTGCTTCTGCAGAATCTCTTAACATGTGGAGGTGAGTTATGTTTAACAGTACTAATCAATTATGTTTAACATTACTAATCAATTTGTAACAAAAATGCGGCGGCTGAGGTTGCATTCCAATCCAAAATGTGGATTTACACACAGTTTGTCTATGCATGATGTGTTAAATTAATCTTTGGTAGTTCTACCACCTGTTTTCCACTTGAGGTTTTGGGCACATGTGACTTCTCATTCTTAGCAGAATATTCTTCTTTGACCTTAAAATACTTGCATCTTCTACTGAGATTTTTATGATTGTATGATATGACAGGTTTGTGCTTTAAACAAGTGTTTACAAGGTGATGCTGTATCAACCTGTGATGTCCTAGCAGCAGAAATTGTGCATGTGATACCCACAGTATGACACTCCACTCTTTGAAATTATTTTGGCCTTATAATGTGAAACACTGTACTGGCTACTTATCAAGTGTAGGCTCCATTACTCCTTTTAAGGTAGCTCTCCTCTTTCCACATGGCAGACTTTTCCTTTAGCCTTCCCTTTTACCATCCCAGGATTTTTGAAAACTGTTAACATTACACTTGCAGAGGGGATTCAAAACAAAACATTGTTTCTTTTTGGAAGGCATTATATCTAAAGTCATTTGGCTCTGTTGGTCCTCTTGACTTCTTTTCATGTATTTATTTTGCTGTGGATTTCATTTTCTGGCTGAACTCTGAACTCCCATGGGACAGTCATTTCCATGATAAACTGTTTTCTTTCCCATGACCACAACACGTTATGTGGCTTTAGAGTAGTGGTGGTTACATGGGGAGGGCAGGGTGGATCAATCTAATTATACTTCTTGCTGTAGTGTTGTTGCACAACATGGGCAGAGAAAGAAGCTCACATTCCACTCCTTTGGATCTTCAGCTATAAATCTAAAAATTCAGAGGCCTCCATTTCAGTGCCTTTTTTTTTTTTTTTATTCTAATCTTTCACTAAGCCTGCAACAACTTTTTAACCTATCTTGTCTGCCCTAGTAACAGCCACTACCCAGTGTTTTAAAATAGCTTAGTTGGCTGGAGAACGTTTGTCCATGTTCTGGACATCCTTACGAATGCTTTTGTCAAGTTTTTTGATGCAAGCTTGTGCTTGCCAAGTGCAACCATAGTGCAATATTAAATGTGCCTTTAAATGCAGAAGTAGTGATCTGTCTTTTGAATTAGCCAAACAGCACACTTGTATCAAAATTTAATTCAGGAATTATCTTAATGCATGTGTCTGGCATCTTTATCTTACCTACAGCTGTCAGGTCACTGGCTACATTTGTAATTCTCATATTGTTCCTCCAAATAATCATAAATGAGGTACTTAAAATCATAATTTTTTCAAAACCCAGGCGTGTTTTGGTATTTATTTGCATTTTGTTTTTCAAGCTCTTGATTATACTTTTGTCTCATTCTTGAACTTTTCTCCCTGATGAAGAGAGGACAACAGCAGTTTAGAAACCGTTTGCATGTAATTGCATGATTCTAGAATTTTTAACACCACCCTCAGCAGAAAAAATACTCATACAAAAGTCTCGCCATTGGTTACAGCTAAGAAACTTTCCTTATGCTGAGTTCTTCATGAAGTCCTTTCCTGAGCCTGAATCTTAACAAAAGCCCACAGGGTTTCCTGTGGAGTGTTACCATCCAGTGCCAGAGCACACCTCTAGCTGGATCCTACTGTTGTTGTAGGCAGGGTGTGATGCAGTACTCTGTTAATCCAAGTGGTAAGGCATCTACTCAGAGCATTACTGGGTAACAGCAGCTGTGGGGACGAGTGACTGCCTCTGCTAAATGACTTAATTATGTCACAGGGTTTTGACCCAGTGACTTTTCAAATCAGTGGAAATGTATGTGATTGCTGCAGGGGTGTTTTGAGATGGTCCCCTCATTTTGACCCAAACTAATTGCTACTGATAGCAGCTGAATGGACTTGCATATTGTCTGTTTCTGTCATGGATAACAATGGTGGGAAATTGTGTGGTAATTTGCTGTATGTAAGAATTTGGAGCATTTTTTGCAACATATTCCTGATCTGGATTGTATTTGTGTTCTGACATTCTGAAGAAAGCAACTATGGAAGCCTTATAACAGCTTAATTGTTGCATCTCTATATGGGGTTGTAGCTGCTTCCTAATTCTATCAGTGTGTCACTGCAGCTTGAAGAACAGTAGGGATGTGAAAAGGAGTGATACCAGAAACTTGGCATCCATGAAGAGTCAAACTTGAAGGAAGTCTCAGATTTTTTAGGTCCAACAAACATAAAAATGGCTGTGCACAAGTTAAAATGTTCTGTCTCTGTAGGGAGAGAATATAAGTTTAGAGCAGGTCTGCAAGATTAGTCTGCAGTGCTCCTTAGACTGCTCTCTGAACCTTCACTGACCTGCAGCCCAGAGACTTTCCAGCAAGAGGACTTAGCTTAATGTTTACGAGTCCTATACAGATTTTTTTTTCCTCCATTCATATTTTTCAGTTCATATCTAACTCAGAAATTTGTTTGTGGAAAAACCACTGGAAAAATAATGAAACAGATACTGTAGAAGTTACATGTTAAATGTTTTAGATATATTCATTGCCAGTTAACCTGATGTGTCAGGTTTTCTTAATGAAGAATTGGTCCAGACTAATATAAGTGCAGGGATTAGAATTGTTTAGAATGTGGTTTGCAATCAGAAATTGAGTATTCTTTTGAATTTATGTATATGACAGTGTCTTCCAAAAGGTGCCTGTTAGAGACAAAGCAAGTATTTGTAGAGTAAGTACTTGTACCGCCTGTCCTTAGTTCAGTGGTTGACTACCAAAGCAAACTTCTTCAATTAGCATGCTTCCAATTTTTGTTATGAAGTTGGTAAAATTTCATTCCCTATGCAAAATCATGTTTTCTTCTTTGCTGTAATCTTAGCATAGCCACAGAAGAACTCCAGGGAAGGAATAGGTGTGCTTTTCTTGAAAAACACTCTCATACTTTTACTCTGTTGAAAGGGATAAAATTGAGTATACAAATCTGATCTGTTTTCTCTTTCTCCAGAACCTCCAACTTGTTCCCCAGACCAGTTTACTTGTGCAACTGGAGAGATTGACTGTATCCCAATGGCGTGGCGGTGCGATGGGTTTCCTGAGTGTGATGACCAGAGTGATGAAGATAGTTGCCCCATATGCTCTGCATCCCAGTTCCAGTGTGAGAAGGGACAGTGCATTGATGCACACTTGCGGTGTAATGGAGAAATCGACTGTCAAGATAAATCTGATGAAGCAGATTGCGATAGTAAGATCAGTTTTCCTGAACTCATGGTTCTAACACGAGCATCCGTTTGGCATTCCAACTGTTCTTGAAATGTATAGATACAAGTCTTTTTTTTTGAGACAGAAGGTTCTGAATATAGATAAGAAATTTAGCAGTTACTTAGCGAGGATAGATTATACATAATATATGTATTATGTATAAATAATATAGGAATGAAGTACATAAGGTTTTATAATATGTCACGTTACTACATTTTGTTAACATGTCAGGTGATCAGCTACACTTTGTTAGTTATCGTAAGAGATTCTTGCTGATTTGATCTCAGTTTTGCCCCAGCAGGAGTGATTTGATAAGGGATTGGGAATTTCTGGGACCAGAATTCTATTTTAGCTCCTCTGAGTAGGATGTATAACAACAAGGAGGAAGAAACAGAGACATGCAGGCTTGCAATTTACCCACAGCAGCAAAGCAGGTGTTAAGCAGACATAATATGAAACTCTCTCAGTTTTCTTACGAGGCCCAAATGTTGCCATGATGTCAGTACTTGATCTTTGTTTTCTTTCTGTGCAGCAATTTGTCTGCCCAACCAGTTCCGGTGTGCGAGCGGCCAGTGCATCCTCCTGAAGCAGCAGTGTGACTCCTTTCCGGATTGCATTGACGGTTCTGACGAGCTTATATGTGGTGAGATGTCTTTTCTTGAGATTCAGGTGCTGTGTTCAGGCACATTCTACAGCCCAGTGCAGAGCCCTGGTCTTTGCAGAGCAATATTCTTTCAGGGAAGAATACTTCAGAAGGGCCTTCAGAACTATCCTAAGGGAAACCTGATTTTACTGTGCTCAGTTCCTTGGAACATGCAGAGCTGCTGCTAAGCCTCAGGTGGCTTTTAAAAATGCACAGCCCTCTCCACTGCAGTAACAGAGCCAAACTGGAGGCTGATTGTGTGGAGGAGCTAACATGCAACAAGCAAGTGTCCACAAGGGACCACAAGCCGGTCTCTTAAAGTGCAGGTGTGAAAAGAATATATGGAGAGATGTTGATTTTTCTGGGAAAAATGTAGCTTTGAATTCCCATGGCAGTAGGTATATGCAAGTTACAGACATGCTGATGGCTGTTGTTGTGTTAGTCCTTAGAGAGCCTGTTACTTTGCAGTCCAAAGTGAACAGTAAAAATTCACTTACTTTTGCTCTTCTTGCAATTTCTGTTGTTTTGCACCACTGGGATGACTAGAGCATGAAATATTCAGGCAATGGGGTAGACAGAGGGAGTATTTAGAGTCACAGAAGTGGTTTAAAAAAGACTTGGAAAACAGCATTTTAGAATAAAAGCAAATAGATGTGCTGGTCTGTCTGAGTTCATTCTGAACAAATACCTTGCATTGGGTTTGTGTAGAGAAATGCTGCACTTACTTTGCCTATAGGACCAGCCTTAGTGGATTGTGAAGTTTTTATATCTTAGGTCTTGTCACATTTTTAAGCGCTAGTTGTCAAAAGCTGTGCTGCTGCTGGGATGAGAGGAGGGTTCACCACATTTGGTCCAAGGTTTCTTCCTTCCATCTTCATGGTGGATACTGCAAGGAAAAGTATATTCATGAGTAAGAATGGTGAAAGGAGCCCTAGTTGTGAATAGAAAAAAAAGCTAAAAGTAAGAAGACAGAAACTTGGAAATTTCAGACTGAGTGTGCTTCTCCCACATCTTCCATTTATCTCTTTAGCTTTCATCCAGTTCCCCCAATTCCTTGCATAATATAAGGCCACTTCTTCCTCTTTTTTTTTTTTTTTTTTTCAGTTTCTGTGTGCACTTGGCAAACTTTCTTGCTGCCAAGTTAATGCAGCTGTTTCCTGTTTGCACTTTGGGTCCAGTCCTGCAATTAGGTCTTAACTGATTTAAATTGTCTTTATGTAGACACAGGATTGTCTCCTCTGGACCTCTTTGTGGAACAGAGCATTCTGTGGTTTCCCACTTGACTGAGGCAAAGAACTCAAGTAGGGAATAAAAATGATTGCTACCTTCTAGCTAAGGATCTTGCATACAAAAGAAGCTAGGTTTAACCAAAATGAGAATTGTGTGTTTTAAAATAGCTGATCTGGGAACATGTTTTAATTTTGCTTTTTTTCTGGTATCATAGCTGAACTAATGTGACTATTTGAAAGTTAAGACCTTAGCTGACATAGAAGTTGTCATGCACTTATAAGTGTGAGAAAAACATAAGCACTTTAAGACAGAAATGAGTTCTTGATGCTGAGCTGTTAAGAGTTTATTACTAGATCTTTGTATTTTCTTTATCTTCCTTCTCAAGTTTCAGTTGTTTTTCATTCCCTTCCACTGAAGTGGAAAAAAGAACCACTGGAGAAAAATTTTATTAAATGAAGGCCTGAATCTTACATGAACCTTTCACTTCTTACAACTTCATTAAGGGGGAAGGGGTCTATAGTTAGAACTGAGCGTGTAAAATTTGGACAAGTTTATTTTGATTTTTTCACTTTTTGACTCTATCTATTTGTGTATGTTAAAGAATAAAATTATAAGCATGTGAATCACATGGAAAAAATTGCTTTCCCTGAAGAACATTGCATATGTGGAAAACAGAGAGGTGTCAGGTTTATCTGGCAAGAATTTTGGATGTGTTACCCATAATCAGGGGGAGATATGAGGCAAAGCTCCTCTCAAATACTGCAGCATTTTTTGTTATTTAACATTCAGCTACAAAGAGCGAAAAATAATGAGTAGAAATTATTTGAGATACTTCGGATTGTGTTTTCCTTCCAATTTGTAAGACGGGGTTTCTTTGAAAGCAAGTTATATTTTAGGAAGGAAGAGTATTCTGTTTTAAGACCTGTATTAGCTAGGAAGACAACCACTGCTTAGTATATATGGTGGCTTCCCTACTGGTAAATTTTCTTGATTTTCCATGGTATTCCTAGCCCAAATGGCTTTTGGAAGAGCAGATTCCTCTCTTATAGATATACTGTATCTTTGGCCCATAGACTTTGGAGGTCAGGGAAGAAAAGGAAGCTTTCTAGACTGTTGTTCTATCAAGATGATAAGTAATCCCCTTAAAAGATAAATTGCTAGATAAAAAGGAGAGTAGTTTGCTCGTACTGCTCTATGGAGGGGAAGAGGAAGCATGAAGTCTTGTGTATTGAATCAGAATATCTGGAGTTACAGATGCCTGAGTGTGATGCAGATGCTTTTAAAGGCACTGTGTGAATGACTCTGCTGACTGATTTGCTGCATGAGCTCCAGGACAGCAGCATACTCACTGCTCCATGTTTAATGACTGCGTTTAATTTTCTTCTTCTCTCTTTCCAGAAAAATCAAAGCCAGCCTCAGATGAGTCCCAGCCGCACAGCAGTGCCATCGGTCCTGTCATTGGGATCATACTGTCCCTCTTTGTCATGGGAGGAATGTACTTTGTTTGCCAGCGCGTGGTGTGCCAGCGCTACGCCGGCCCCAACAGTCCTTTTCCACATGAGTATGTCAGTGGGACCCCTCATGTCCCTCTTAATTTTATTGCTCCAGGAAGTTCTCAACACGGCACTTTTACTGGTAAGGGTGGTGAGGACCTTGCTTCTAATCAGTACCATTACAATGTCTGGATTTCGAGTTTTACATATTATTAGGGATGCTGGATGTGGAGTTTTCAAAGAGCAGAAATTAGATGTTGAAGATCTGCTCAATGGTTTTGGAATAAATCTGCCATTTGAATCAGATATGTAAAATCTGTTAGCTTTTCTTCCACTTTAATGCCTACGGTCAGCTATTCCTCCTTAAGTTTTATTGCTATAGTTATCAAGAGTTTTTTGTGGTAGGAAATAAAATTAGAGAATGAAATAATTGCAGGTGAAATCTTCACAGGGGTGTTTTAAGTTGGACTTCACACTAAAGCTTTTTTAATTAAAGCAAGTATCAGTGGTTTTCGTCTGTACTTCTGTAGGTGCTAAACCAAGCTGTCATTCTGATTCTCATCCATATTTGTTAGTTTTTTCTAATCCATGTTGTTGTGGCAAGTTACAACAGCTGAAAATATTAGTATTTATGTTAATTCTAAAGAAAAGACATAGCTTTCTAATACCATGGCATTTCCAAAAAGGATATATAATCATGTGTTGGAGTCCAGGAAAAGCCTGGGAACTTTTCCTGCTCCTCTGGGTGTTTGTTTTACCCCCAGAACTCCTCAAAATAGCTTAGCCTGGGAACTAAGGTGGAGGGAGAGATTCTCTTCACTTTTGGGAGAACCTGAATGCACCAGAGAAATGAAAAGATTTTTGTTTAGTGTACCACAGAGTGTGTAGTTTAGTTTTTAGGTTTTGTTCTATATATTATATAGAGACAACATGGAGATTCTAGGGTGTCGGTTTCTTCTTCTGCATCTTCTTCTTTCTTCTCCTTCTCTTCCTTTTTTCTCTGACATGAGTTCCTGTGGTTTGCTAATTGATAGAGGGCNAGCTTTGTTTCATCTTTTTGGGACATGGGACATTGAAATAAGGAACACAGCTGGGCCAGGAGCCAGCGGGGTCTAGAGCACCCCAACATCATGAATGATCATTACAAGTACTTGCTCTGCGTGCAATAAATATTTCCGGCATTTGAAAAAAAAGTTATGAAAACTTCCCAGACTTAACTCTTACATTAGCATTGAATGTGTTACAGGAAGAAGCTGAAAATGAATCTTCTGAGGAAAGAGTATAGTGTAGTAAAACAGATTGGAGAAATGATGTTTTCCATTTTCCTCTAACTCGGGTTTCCTTCCTTTTGTCTCCGCTGATTTTCAATTCTATCTGTGATTATTTTTGGTAAAAATAATTAGGTTTTGCAGTTATTCATGTACTTGCAACTGAATTTCTTTGGATGGAAACTGAAACTTTGGAGGTCTCTAGCTTGTTTTTCTTGGGCATTGTATAATGCTTTTTTTTGCAAATGCCTAAGCTTATTTAATTGGAAAATTTCTTAGTTAATTTGGGTGAACAGTTTGGATCAGCTGTTCTGAAGATTCCTTTCTCAGCAGTGTGATAGTAGGTTGTGAGGAGTTCAGTGCTGCAGTGAGATGTTTTCTTTACAAAAAGTGTTGTTCCTTGTAATCCTGACGTTTTTTACATAAAGCACTCTTCCCAAAGTGTGACAACCATTATTGTTGCATGGGTTTGCAAAGCTTGGGATTTGGTTTCTGTTTGGCATTGATAGATAATGTTGTGGTTTATCCAACCTTGTTTTCCCCTCTGTTTCAATGCAGGCATCTCTTGTGGAAAGTCCATGATTAGCTCCATGAGCCTCATGGGAGGCAGCAGTGGTGCCCCATTGTATGACAGAAACCATGTAACTGGAGCATCTTCGAGTAGCTCATCCAGCACTAAAGCCACTTTCTATCCACAGGTATGTCTTGAAAATACACCAGTGAGTTAGGTATCTCCTGCTTCTGAAGAAAAGAAGGGTGAAACTTTGTGCTTACTAGGTAGATGTTAACAACTGTTAACAACTCTTGGGTGTTACTGTTTATGATAGGCAGGCCCATTTTGACACTCACTAAACTTCACAAAGGGACTTTGTTGTACTCCATCAAGATTGTAAAGTGCTCTATGATGTCCAAGATGTTTTGTTACCAGAGTTATACTCAGCTGGTTTGTTCCTGGATACTTCTGTTCTTCCCTTGGAGATGCCACCTCCTTTGTTCTTTGTAAACTCTGATGGCTGTGACCCAATGACATTTTGTCCTGCCTAATGCTGCAGGCACACAAATAATAAGGCAAACAAGATGAAACAGGACTGGAATGCAAACGTGTATGAAATAAGCTTGACTTGCTGTTTAAATAAAGTGTCGATTGTTGATTCAGAAAACCAAGTGCATGCACCAGGGGAAAACACTGGTACAGCAGGGTGAGGCAGAGCTTGCGTTTTTTCAGCTATAATTTAGCTCCATTTCTGACTTTTAAGTGTTGGAAGTGACAGAATTCTGGTACCCATGTCACAGTTTCACAAATTCCAAGATGTATATTCTGAATGGAAAGAGTCCTCTCTGAATATGTAGGAGAGACATACAAAGGTTCCTGTTTGCTGACATATTTTGTCATGACTGAATGCACAGGTTTTTTCCATTATGCTTCTGAACAATATATCCATTGGCTCTTAGGCACACACTACAAGCTGCCAGAGTTGATATGCCAGCTATGGAGGGGATTTTTGTGCAGTATTGAATCAGGAGCCTGCATGCTGTGTGGGTATACATGTATTTGTGTTTACATGTTATGCTCTATGTGGACATTTTGACTGATAGTATTTTGGCCAGTTACAAAGGTGCTTTTTCTCCCTTTAAGAAGGGCAGAAATGGAAAAGAGAGACTTGTGAGCTTATCTGTTGGTGAGGTAAAATTGGGTACTTACTTCTTGCATTGCCTTCTTTGTGAAGCCATCGAGAAGCAGAGGTTTGGAACTCAGCAGCTCTCCTAATTTAGCTTGTCTTGTGCTTCACCAGTGTCTCTGTAATGTGCTGAACGATTTCATGCTAGACCTGACTGATGTGTCAGTACCACACTAAAAAGGATGAGCAGAAAAAACACTTACTTAAATAAAGCTTGAAAGAGAAAAGAAGCCCAAGAGCTGATCTGCCTGTGTGATTCTATGGGATCTGTGTGTGCCAAAAGATCAACTCTTCCGTTTGACTTCTGGATTAAGTTAATCTAACTGTTGCTGGGAATTCTTTTTTCCACACTTCATTATGTCAGCCAGGGCCTGTAGGGATGATACCAGCATTTCCTTCATGAAAGACATGCTGAGTTCTTAGAAGGAAGATATTGCAAGGGCTTTGTTACATTAAAGTTACTGCTTAATCCAAATGTTTTGGTGAGTTCTGCCTGGTAGCTAATTACCCAGCTTTATATTAATAATCAAAAGGACAGAGCTGAGCATCTTAGTCGTCTTGGCTTTTTTGGTTTTTTGGTTTAACACATCTTAGTGGTACTGAGAGATGCTCCAGGGAATAGAGACTGGGAAAGAATCAGTGTCAGTGAAGTTATGCTGGTTTATATACCTGAGAACCTGGCCACAGGCATCCACAGACACCGTTTGCTGTATTTAATCTCAGCATGATGTGGTACTGATGCAGCTCAAGGCATCAGTAGGAGTGAATCCACAAGTAAGATGCACTGCTCCTCCAAGGAAGATGATTTCTGGAAGATCCTCTTGGGGTAGTTACTCATCATTCCCTACAGCTGGCAAAGGGGGGTATTCAAGCTTGTCTCCCTTCACATGAATTTGGGTGCAGGGCATGTCAGCATTAGTAACAGTAAGTTCAACTCAGTGGCCAGGAATCACTTTGCTGGACGCTTCATAGTGAAGAGCCAAACAATGATCTCCACTCCAGTGATTTTAGAGTGTTTTTGTGGGAGAAGAGCTGAGACAGAGGAAGGATGATCAATGGGGCAGGCCATGAGTTGGCTGAATGCCCAGGGTAGGCAGTGTACAAGATGCTTACATCAGTAGCAAGGCTCAGTCAATAGCAGTGGTGTAATTTTCCACGCTGGAAGAGCTAAAATGCTCTTCTTGGGTTTAGGCCAATGCCCTGCTGGTTGTGTTGGAGGTTCAGCTTCCTGCTAGGGGAAGAATCCTAAATAATTTTGAAACTTGCTAAACTTTTTTCCTTGTGTGAAGGTGTGGCATTTAGGTAAAACCTTGTCAAATGAAGGCCTTGTTGCCTTTGTAAAATTATGGCTCAGGCCTGTTACTTTGGCTAGAGAAGGACTGTGAATAAAGCCTGTGAGAAGAAAAACAATTAGTTTTTACCCATGAAAATGCAGTATCAACAGAAGCAAGAAATTTAAACAACGGAAGGAGAAAACCAGCAACATATCTGCACCTGTTATTTTTCTGAATGCTTGAATGCTTATGCTATAGGTAACCAATGGTAGTGTATGGTAGTTAATAATAGCCAATGAATCTCTTGTAGTAATCTAGCAGCCAATGAATATGTAACATTAATGACAACATACAAAAGTGTATAAAAGGAAGCTGCTTTCTTGAATAAATGCTTTTTGGCCCTTGTCTGAGGTGCTGTCCATGTGTGTGTGTCATGGCTGCCCCAACAGCAACATGAAGGCAACCAGCAACCTTGTATAAGCACTCACAGCTGAGCTGTGTGTGTGTATGCTGTCTATATGCACACATTGGCAGGCTAGAAATATTACTTAGCTCATAAGTTTTTTGCATTGTGAACTGTGTCAAAATGATATGTTTACAGAACAAGAGTGAAATGAAGCATTCAGGGAAGGATGGGGTTGTTTTAGGCTTCCTGACCCTACTGTTGACTTGGGGACATGTTTAGGGTCTGGGAGTAGAACATACTTTATTTCCCATTAGCATCTGCTGAGGATGCTATTGGTCCTTATGTCCAAGGAAGTGCACTCAGATTCAGCCACACTGAGCCTCATTTCCAGTTTTATTCCAGCCTTCCAGCTTAATAACAGATGTGGCAAGAAAGAAAATTCCCTGTACTGAGAACTTTGAAGGCCTGCACAGTACCTAAGTCCAAAGTAAAGTTTTGTATTGAACATCTGTGATCTTTAAGCAGCCAGGAGAGGAAACTAGAATAAGGAAACTAGAATAGAATAAGGATGAATGACCAGGTGAAGGTATAAATACTATTTTCAAACTAAGTAAAGTTGGATAATTAACCCAAGATTTCACATTTCTTTTTCCTGTTGTTTCTAGATTTTGAACCCGCCTCCTTCCCCAGCTACCGATCGCTCCTTATACAATGCAGAGATGTTTTATTCCTCAAACATTCCTTCAAACACAAGATCTTACAGGTACAGTTCAGATAAAAAGGTTGACTAAATCTTCTATTTGTCTGCCTTTAGTTTTGGATCTTGTTCAGACTTCATTTAAAAAACCTTTTACTCTCTTAATAAGTGAGAGAATGTACAATAATGTACATTCCAATTATGTACATTATATTGCTATGTAACAGTCCCTGAGTGTCCTGTATAGGGGAGATTGGTGTTTTCTATTATTTTCCTTAAGCTTATCTTAAAACTATTTGGTGAGTCAACCTGTTTGTTAGTGACTGAGCTAAATGGTCATAGTGGTCTCCTCTGGTAGGTTAGGGGCTGGAAGAATGTGCTGCTGGCTAAGGATAGTTGTGCCATTCAAATGTAACACAGTTCAGGTACTTGTTGGATTTCTCTGAGAGCCTGCATTAAGGCTCATGTAGTATTAATGAGCAGGCATCTTGACTGATCACACAGAGCTGTTCAATCTCTTTTTTCTTTCTTTTTCCCCAGACTGCAACTAATGCAGATGCTTTTTCTTTTTTATTGTTTTCGTGCAGGCCGTACCTTATACGAGGGATAGCTCCACCCACAACCCCATGCAGCACAGATGTCTGTGACAGTGACTATACTACGAGTCGATGGAAGGCCAACAAATACTATATAGATTTAAATTCAGACTCAGACCCTTATCCCCCTCCACCCACACCTCGCAGTCAGTACATGTCGGCAGAAGAAAGTTGCCCTCCGTCTCCTGCCACGGAACGAAGCTATTTTCACCTCTACCCCCCTCCACCCTCTCCTTGTACAGACTCTTCATGACCTCAACAGAAGGAACTTTTCCTGTAAATATTTTAAAATATGAACAGATTTAAAATATATATTTTATGATTTAAAAATAAATCTGGGTGGGAATTAAACAAAACTAAATGTGAATAAAAATGGGTGGGAGGGGTGGGGCTGTGAAAAATTGTACAGAGGAAGAATATTTATAAAATTGATTTTTTTAACTTAATTTCCATTCTTTTGTGCCATATTTGCCTTTTTGAAGTCATGTAACTGACTCAGTCTCCAAAGGATTTGGGGAGGGAATGTTGCAACTTTCTGCATTTTTAAGTCAGCTTTTTCCATGCAAAAGTGTATGTAATTATTTTTATTAATGTGAGACAAGAAAACTTAAATGGCTTGTGGGACGGGGAGTCATCTAAAGAAAGATGCAGGCTTATTCCTAGAGAAGAAAAACACATTTAAATACAATTGTCAGTATCATCCCTTCACCACCACTGGAAGAAAATGTGCGTGATCACAACCCTTAGATGCTCCTGTTTGCAAATGAACTGAATGCTTCCCAGCAGAACTTGAGTGCCAAGAATTGAGAACCTGAATTTCAAACCTCCCTCTCCATCTGCTTAGCACTGAACTGAAAGAACACTTCTTTTGGCCAAGCCTTCCATCCTAATGCACAGGCATCATGTCCTACCTCGTGTCAGTGCCTCTCTGCATGTGGCCAATTTCTGTAACTGATTCAGGCTACATAAGATCAGTCCTAAAAAACCTGGTTTAGTTCCAACCAGTTCCCCACCTGACTGGGTGAATGGTAGCAGAGGCAGTTGTACTGACCTGTAAGTGAGAGCAAGGGTCAAGTTTAAAGTGGTATTTAAGCTAAGAGAAATGCCCAACAAACTGCAGATTTGGTCAGACTCAGCATTTCAATAGTGATGCAGCCAAGCTTCTTCGTCCTTCCTTGTGAAGCTTTGGTGACTGTCTGGGCAGAAGCTGTAATATCCAGCTGCTTCTTAAAATGCAGTGCTAGTTTTCTTTTTCTCAAAAGTCCTGCAATCACTGTTCCTGGTTTCTGAGGTGTTCACCCATGATGACTTGATCAGAGAATTGCTTCATCTCTTAATATTCGTTTTCCAAAGCGGAGTGGTCACTTGTGTTCAAATGAGGAAAGTTGTTTGGGTTTTAATTGGTGTTTGTAGAAAAATAGTATCTGCATACCACAAATCAAAAATCAGTTTAGTCATATCTCATAAAAATTTGCCACATAATTCAGATTTAGAAATAGAAGAAAGAACAGAGCGGGGAGAAAAGACAAATTCTTTCTTTCTTGTCATGTTGATATAAAAATGATTAACTCTCATACAAACTGCTGTAACCTCAGGACATCAAGATCAGCAAAGTGCTCGTGTTCCCAACTCCTACCAAAAAAACCTTTAGGGAATGGGGGAGCTAGAATCAGTCCCTTTCAAATTCAGAAGACAAATTTTTTGCATTAATTGCTCTTTCTCTGTAGCAAAAAGGATTGGGTATTTTATGGCACTTTATGAATTCAGCACTGATGATGATAATGTGAGTGCCTGCTTGGGACATCTGAGGGAAGTTCTGAATATGCAAACTTGCACCTGTTTCTGCAGCTGCTCAATAACAGATGTGTTGGCCCTTCAGCAGCTTTAATATTGATGGTAACAATGAAAACTTTTTTCTTGTTTGAACTAAAATTGTACTTGACTTTGGGTCTTTTAGCAAGTTATTTGAGAGCACATCAGAGGAACCCTACAGCTCGAGGAGAGAGGTCTTTGTTGTGGTGGTGGAAGGGCTGGGACCACAGTGTTCTGATCTCCTTGGTGTTTACAGGTTTATTAGTCCAGGTCTGTTCTTCCGGTCCACATAGTTCAAGGGTTGTGCTGTCACTGGTGCATTACTAAAACTCCTAAAGTAGCTTTTACTACCTTCATGTCTAAATTTTTACTTGCGAAGTTAAGCACAAAGAAGATGATTTTTCATAGAGAAAAGTACAGAAATGGAATTTAAGAATGGGTTCTTTCCTCATCCTCTATGAACATTAGCAATTTTGTAGTGTGCTCTGATGGACAAGGTCATTATTACTCTTGGAGTGACTTAGCCGATCTCTGAACTGATGGTTTGGTGAAAGAAAGCAATTCTCATGTGATCATCTTTCAATTAACTAAATTAGGAATATAGATCCACAGGATATTTTATGTGCCACTTGAGTCATATAAAAGAGTATTTGTTCTGCATTACAGCAGTTGGTAGTCCAATTCCATATCATATGTAATTTTCTGCTTGATAACTATTCACCGTGTATAATGAATTCATTAGTTGTTTCATGTTAGAGTTCTAGCTTAGAGACATACCACATTAATTTTCCTCTATTCCTGTGACACTGGATGCAGAATTACTTTTTTTTTTTTTTTTGCATTAAGCCACTGATCCTTTTAAAGAGCCATAACTGTAAGAATCCTAACCACTTCATTTGAAGATTTGTGTCCTATTACAAACATTGGAATTGAGTCCAAGAAAATTAGCATTTTTACTGAGGCTGGAACTATCTGAAGAGTCACATTCTTTTGGAGCTTAGGTTTCCAGAAGGAAGGAAGCACTTGCTGAATGGGGTGAATTAAATGTACATTTTTGTTTCAGTTGAACATTCATAGCCTCTTGCTGTTGATGTTTGCTGAGGAATTGCCTTCTCTGAGGTACTCAAAGTTTGGTGATGAGAATCAAAGCCCCACACTGCTCCATACTACTGACATTAAAAGACTTTTCCAAAAACAGATAGTATACAAATTTGGCATCTTAACATTTAAATACTAAATATTATTTTTTTATTACTGTAGACTATATACTTTAGCAGGATTACTGCACTCCTGGTGTTAGAAAAGACCAGGAAGAAAATCTGAGCAACAGGAACTACTTCTTTGTAGAATATCCCCACTGTGTTCTTAGTGGTTTCCATCCTGTGAACTTCCAGGCTAAAACATAGAAAATAGGTGCTATTTTCTTCTAGAAAAGGATGAGAGAAAGAGTTACAGGGAATTAGTGAATGCATATGAGAAATTCTGGCATTTCAGGGATGAATAGGAGATGTGTGGGGGAAAGTTGCATTTTGGTGAGGCTTAAGCATAGTTTGAATAACGCAAAAGTTTACCGTGAGAAAGCTGTTTGAAGCATTTTAAGAGTTCTACCCTAAGAACTGCAGAGGGGTACATGTGATTCAGCTACCTGTGTGAGCCTGTGAGTACTTGAATTAGTGTTTTCAACCACTGTTTTTGAAGCCCATTGTGACTGCATATTAGCACTTGAAACAACTCAGGGTGTAACAAGGAGTGGTGTCTGGAGAGCAGCCAGTAATGGGCGAATGATATGGTTGATTCTGTGTTAGATTTAAAGGACAGATGTCTCAGCAGAGAGCAGCTTACCTGTCCTGTAGTGCTGTCATGAAAGCAGCCACTTGGGTCTTCTCTTCTGTAGAATTTGTCCCATCTGCAGGGCAGGTGTAGCAGCAGTGTGAGACTGTAAGGTAAATGGACACGTAGTCATCTCCAACAGTCAAGGATTCTTTCATTTCAAGGAACAGTTTTGTGCAAATTATAGTTTGACTTCAGCTAGACTTGTCAATAGCCACTGCACCTTTAAATTTGCAGTAGAGGTAGTGAATTTGTTCTGGATGGGTCTGAGGAAACATCATGAGTACCATCCCAGCTGTCTTACTTAGATTTCTTACTCAGATTTCTTCTGTCTCAACAGATCACTAGAGCACTTAGCCTAGAGCACTTAGGCTAAGATTAAGCTAAATGTGTATGTATGACAAATAATTTCTTCAGGATAGTGTTATAGTACAAAATGCTCTGTGTCTAAAAATGAGATTATGCCATTATCAACATATTTTTAAAAGGAAGGCAGAAGTGAGTGGGGGAAAAAACTTGTTTTGGAATAATGGAATTGATTTTCAGTAATAAGCTTTCATTTCTCTGGTTTGCAAAGGTACAGGCACTTCCCTAAAAGTTCTGACTCTTTTCAAAGTAACAACAAAATGGTCTGTTCCATCAACATCTGTTTTGCACAGCTAGGATGGGCTTTCAGGAAATCTCCAGGCTTGTTTACCCTCAATCTATTTTCCACCTGGTATCTAGAACATCATGTGCAAGGTCTAGGACTCATGATGTTCTCCCCATTTTTATGCCAACTGGTGCCTCTTCAAATCTAATGCACTGTGTACAACAGTGAAAAAGGATTTGGGAGCAGGAGCACTCAAGTAAGAGCTAGTGATGTCATTCCTCCATTGCCTGCAGGGTCAGATCCCTTTGCTGGGGAGGGTTCCTGTGCTGCCCTTCCTCAGAGCCTCTCCAGCATGTTGTGCTGCTTCACAGGTGTGCTCAGTTAAACGTCACAGAAGTCCTGTCTCCTGTTGGCTTCAAGCAATTTTGGAAGCAGATCTCTTCTGTCATTTTGTTGGGGTTTGTGTTGACTCAGTCCAAATGAGGAGCTGTGCTTACAATTGTACTACAGACGATATCCATTAATGCCAGGAAATTAAAACAGAAGGCAAGCATGTTCCAAATAATTAATAACACACGCACGGCTGCCTGGCACAGGGCCCTGGATTAGAAGTAATATATTTGCTGTTACAGTGCTGAAGGATATTTTATAAATGTCCATGCATGGACAAAGCCTTAGACAAGCCACAGTCAAAGAGAAGTGTTTACAGCTCAGTCACTTGGTGGTTGTTGTGTGTTGTGACTCAATTATGAATTATGAGTAAAGTTCTCCTTGTTAATTTGGCTTGTCTAGAAGAGATTCATGGAAGGCTGAATCCTAAACTCAGAGAGGTGTCTGCTGTTTCTGCTGCTGTTCCCTTAGGTACTGCAACACTTCCTGTTCATCATTTTATATAAAACCCTGTTTCTATAGCAGTTGTAAGTTTAGCTAAACAGTTTAAGGTATTTACTACACGTTAAAAGAAGTACTTAAAAGGCATAGGTATTTTCAATCCTGTTAGGTCTTCTACCTCTCCTTCCTGAGAACACTTAATCTACATTTTCTAAAGGGTGTTTTTCTTTCATTTGTTTATTTTGAGGTTGGCCAACTATGCTATGGGCTTTTTCACATAGAATCATACTCCCTGTAAAGAAAAAAAAAAAAAAGGAAAATTTTATTTTAAATCAATGTTAAGTCTGCTGATAGGAATGATGGAAACAAGTCTGATATGTCTTCTGCATTCCACAACAAAATCCTTCAAAATACCATGTCCTGACATGTTCCCAGCCACCTGTGACAAGCTGCCACATGCTGGCTGTTCCACAGCCTTCGCTGTAGCCTCACCTCTGGTGTCAGGGCTAGGTCCTCACCAGCCAACAGAGAATCCTGGTGGATAGAAGATCACAATGGCAATTCCTAAACAGGTCGGTTTATATTTACAAAATAGATGCAGAGAATGTGCTTAGAAGGACTTGTCAGAGGAGAAAAACAAGTTTGGCAGCTCCAGTGACAGACTAATTCAGCTCCATTGACACCTCTGAAAAGCGAGTGCTCCCACTGATGCACCTTCCTGTAAATAAGAATGAGGCCACTCTGGTGACAGCATTCCTGGGGTGGCTGCGTTTGACAAAGGGAGCGATATTCCCGTTTGATTTGTACAGAGATCCCGCAGCCTGTAAATAGTTGCACATGGAATTCATCAGCCTGTGGAGGTAAAAGAAAAGCTGTTGAAAGCAGGAGGACGGCTCTGTGTGAAATTTGGGGGGTATCATAAACACAACTCTAACCCAGACTGCTTTCCTACTCACCTACTTGTATCGCAATTGCTGCTATTGTAAATGTACAGGAATATACAAAGAGTACCGAGAATTTTTATGATATAACCCACACGTAATCTTTTTATATTTATATTAAATTGTGTATTCTGCAAACAGCCTAATAATTACAGCTTTATATGTGTATCATTTTGTAGCATTTGTTACCTCAAAAGACAACCAAACCCAATACTTCAGTGCCTTCTGTATTTTAAACAGATTAACATATATAAACTGGGGGAAAAAAAATATAGATTGTACTCTGCTGGTTTTAACAAAGCTTTGTATTATTGTTAGGGTTCTCTTCAGTTAAAATACATACAGCCATAATTTGTGGAACAAACTGAAAGCTTACAATTTTGAAGTTTTTTTAGAGCATGCATGTTTTGAATTTGTAATATATTGGAGTTTCTCTCAAATGCATTCTTTCAAGTTAACTTTGATTTATATATTCATATCTATTTCAACAGACATCCCGATACCTGTCAAAAATACCTAGCATTAAAAAAAAGAAATGCCAGTAACTGATACTTACACGTTTGGGGATTAAATTAATGCTGTTTTCACCATGTCACAATTTTCATTAGACCCACAAAATCTTTATTGTGTTACAGAAAGTCTTTATCAATTATTTTTCTGAGCATGGCCTTCTAGCACACAAATGACTTGGTAATACTGTTATAAAAAAATCTTCTTTGGGGCTGTCATCACTTCAGACCATTGTACATTAACAATTTTCTGGTCATGAAACTGCAATGTTTCTTTATGTTAACAAAACCAAAGGCTTGTTTGAAGTAACTGGTATTTTGTATAAATATTTGTACAGATAACAGATTCTGCTTTTGTACTATAGATTATGTGGATTTTGGTTTATAATAAATGCCTTAAAAAGATTTGCTTAGCAGCCATTTCATGAGCAAAGTTGTTTCATCACCTTCAGTAGAGACAACCAGCCAGTATCACAACTGTTTTAGATACTATTTGAGATAAGGATAGTGCTGTCTCCTTTGTTTTAATTTTAAAATGTACAACAACAGTGAGAGCTGGAAAGCCAATCATCTTTAGAATTAGAGTTGTTAGCTATAGAACTTACCACAAGTTTGTAAGCATCATGACCTTAGAAAAATTGTTACACTCCATAGGAATAATCTCAAATGTTTTGACTAGACCAGATCTGATCTGTATTTCTTTTTAAATTATATATCTTTTAAATGGATGTCATAGGATGTCAAAGTAAACTTTTAAAATAATGCCTTCTCTTTTTTTATGGTGAACATACTTGAAAACTAGTTCCATTGAATCTAGTTTTGTCTTGATTTGTGCAGTCAATATTGGTGGTCTCAGATTTGTGAGATTTAACCTAGAAGTCAAAGATTATTTTTAGTGGAGATACCCTTTTTCCTGCATGCTGGTTAGAGACTCAGACTGAAACCTTCCTGAGCAGTCATCAGCAGTCCTGGTGAAGTCCAGTTCTGTTTCTTCTGATTATTCCAGGGTAGAGAAAAAACAGAGCATACACATTCAGAGACCTGCTTGTTTTCTACAAAGTTCTTCCAGCTTTTTTATTGTACTGAACCAGAAAATGTCAAAATATTTTTCCTCTTAGCCACATTATCCTTGCTAATAATGCTTAATGTAAATTGACCCTGGAGTGGCCATATGATGACTGCCTAGACCTAGTGATTTATACCATCACTCTGATTAGGATGGATTTGTAGCTTGAAGGAAAATGACAAATTTGAACTTCTGGTGCTCAGCCTGGAACAGGCCTTCCACCATCCTGTTGTCTTAGAAAAGTTGGACCAAATTACCCAGAAGTACAGAAAGATTTTTGGGATTTCATATGGCATGAAGCATATGAACAGCTGCACTCTTCTTTCTGGAACTCCTGGCTGTAGCTAGGCTTTCTCTCCTGAGAAGATGCACAAGGTCCTCTTGGAGTGGGCTCTGACACGGGCTGGCTGCAGGGAGGTGTCTGATACATGTATCCTACATAAGAA
This sequence comes from Vireo altiloquus, assembly GCA_013396875.1. Taxonomy (NCBI): domain Eukaryota; kingdom Metazoa; phylum Chordata; class Aves; order Passeriformes; family Vireonidae; genus Vireo; species Vireo altiloquus. The sequence continues at coordinate 1,352,925 of VZRF01009557.1, read as the reverse complement.
CACGGGTTTCTGCACACCATACCTATCATTCCTACTCCTCCAGTGCCTTAATCCCAGATGTTTCTTGAAACTAGAGGGCACAGTATTTTCTTTTTGTGCCAGAAAAGCTTGCTCCGCTCTCTGGATCTTTGTAGCCTTACACTCCCACAGCTTACAGATTTTTTAATTTGTTAATTGGGATGTAAAGCTCCAATATGTCATTTGTCTGAATGGAATCTGAATACATTCCCAGGACTGAACCTGTGGTCACAGGGAAGAGTGCCTAATTCCAAACCTACTGGTCCTGATCTTTTATGAAATTGCCCCAGCTGTTACTGTCTGTGGCAGGGCAGAGCAAGATGCTTGGCTGATTTTGTGCAGCATCCCTGAGGATTGAACTGAATCACTGTGTCCAGGTGTACTAGAAAGTGGCTAAAGTGGTTGAAATGCATTCTGTCACAGCATGGGTGGCTCACAGCTGCACTCAAGAACAGCCTGGTCCTAACCTAGTCAGCTCTATGGATCTCCTTCCATGCTTTATGCCAGCCTCAAAGCTTATGTACATGGTGGTAAAAAAAAATCATTTTCATCATGGTGATGAAAAACATCGTAAATAACTAGTGTCCTTCCTTTCTCCTCCTTTCTCCTAGCTTTTATTCCTGAGCAGACATCATATCACATGGAATATATCCCTTTGGTCAGTGTGGGGGATGTCCCCTCCCAAGATCCTGCCCACCCCTGACCTACTGGTGAGGGGTTAATGCTGGAGAGGCAGTTTGATGCTGTGGGAGTGCTCAGCAGTAGCCAAAACACCGGAGTGTTACCAGCAATGCAAAGCACAGCACCATGAGAGCTGATCTGGGGAAAATTAACTCCATGTCAGGCAGACCCAATGCAGTGAGCCAACTGTGCCCACACGCTGCCAAAAAGCCCACATAAAGTTGTGGAGAGGAGTTCATGTGAAACTAATGCTTTTTAGGACAGGTATTGCCAGATATGTTTGCTTTTCACCCACCCATCCTCTGAGGGGTTCAGCACAGGTTGTCCTTTGAGTGAACGGCCAGGGAAGTGGCAGGCCAGCCTTTGAGGCCGTGCGTGGTGCTGTGGGGAGCAGGGTGGGGGGAAGGCAGTGCATGCTCGGTGGTTTCTGCAGGAGCAGCACTGCAGCAGGCTGCCCACATCCCTGCTGACAGCACGGAGCTACACACAACCTTCCCCTGAGGAGGGCAGCTGGAATCTGCTCAGAAATTACAGATAGAAGGAGGGTTGGTGTGCACAGGAGCCAGTGCTGTTGTGGTTTTAGGCATCACAAAAAGGCACCTGTCTGTAATTAAGACTGGAAACAAAGGTAGCATTTGAGAAATGGAGGCTTGATTAGCCAGGCTAATTGCTGTATTCTGAATATATTGCAGAAATGAGGCAAGGATTGTAACTGCAAGGGGTATTGGCAGATCAGCTGGCTAAGGTCATAGCTACAGTGAAGGTTAGGACAAGCAATTTACTTGGGTCTGCCCAGTTTGGGTTTTCATTGATTCCTCACAGAACACAACAGCTGGAAGAGGCATGGCAAGGGCAGGATAAGGTCTTGAATTTCCTCTTGCAATTAGAGACTGGTCTCTTGCCTGCAATTAACACGAATAGTAAGTAGGCTTGAAGCTAGGGTGGCTTTTGGGATAGAAAAATATCAACAGTTTACATATATTCTGGACAGGCTGCAAAGACAGCATCTGGGCTTGCCCTAATTGAGGTTAATGTCTTCTGTTACAGTTTCCCAAAGGCAGAGCTATTTTGGCAATAAATCTGATTTAAGGGATAGCAACAGCTTTGACAATCTATTACTTAGGGAGCGATGTTTGTTACTGAACTTTGCATGGCCTAGAAGGGTATAAGAAAGACTCATGAGAACAGGGACAATGCTTTCCATTGTATTTTAATTTGGCTTATCAGGCTACTGGTACAGGTTTAATTAGGACTTAGTTCTTAGCCAATTTCTCTCATAGTGATCTGAATTCCTTCTAGGTTGTAAGGAAACAGATTTAGTGCTTATGCTCATTTTACTGTAGGCATTGTCCATAGGCAATGTGAATTTCACTAAAAATGAAAATAGAATTTGGGCATCAGGCTCCAAAAGTTTGTCAATTCCCATGCTATACATAGCCTGCAGCATTTGGAAGGGTTGATATCCTTAGCTTCACTTTCCTGTTGTAGGTTGTTGTACTGAAAGCTCAGGTACTGGGAACAATAGAGCAGCAAGTGTTCAGTAGTTAGCTTCCCTGGATCCAGGGAAATGAAGGGAAATGCTCAGGTAGGTGAGAGCTCATGAGCTGAGGTGCTGTCCTGGTTTAGGAATGGTACTCTCCAATTCAGTGCCCCCACAGAGGGAGCAAAAATACTAGTAACAAAAGTGTACAAAGAGAGGGTGATTTACATGCACAATGTTCACCAAGCCCAAGATAACTAAAACCAATGGTGGAAAGCTTCCCTCTGCCTGCCACACTTTTCCCTGACTGGAAAATAAGCCAATTCTTCTTAGAAGTGAGGGGGAAATGGACTTTTCCCCATCCCTGGCTATGACATAATAAGGTGGAATTGAATAACTTTCGGGTCTTGGCCATGCCCCCTCTTGCTGATCTGGGCTGGAGCCAGGACAGGTGCCCTCAGTTTCCCTTGCACAGCAGCTGCCTATCCTTTGCCTATAATTACAGGGAAATTATAAGGTTTAGATATTGAAATAATAAACGTATTGTTTGATTCTGTAGGATCCTGGAACCAGGAAGAGTGCTGGCTGATAGCTGCAAGCATCTGATCTCTGGTCTCTTAAAACTGGTTTCCCTGACCTTATACTAGTTTAAATGCTGAGAACTGTTCTTAACAAGAAAAAAGAGAAAAAGGAGATAAGAAAGGTTCCCTTCCCATTCAGCTCCCATTCCTTCTGGTTAACTCCTGATATGCTACAGGAGCCAGCAATAAACTGAAGCCCAAGTGTTTTACATTTCCCAACCTGTATATTAAGCCTAGCCCTTAGAGGAAGGTTAATAAGGAATGCTGGCAGATATGTGAGTACTTCACGAGGTTTAGTCCTCATTCTTACTCCTTTCCTCTGTAGATTTGGCTGGTGTATCCATGAAATACTGAAGTCTAAAGTTAGAGGTAAGGTAAGCAAGTGGTCAGAGGACCTGTTTGTTACACCCAGTTCTTGGGGAATGAATGACTCCAGATGTGGAGTCACCTGGGGGATGAATGTTGTATGTGAACAAACTCAGGAAGAACTAAACAGGGCTCAGGGAAGTTTGAAGTTTGAGAATCTAAAATGTAGGAAGCTGACTGCTGTATCTGTACAGGATGAAGCAGCACACTTAAATTGAAAACTAGGCTGAATGGCAACCCACTTGTCTTTACTTCTTTGGAAGACCAGACCTGAAAAATCAGGAATTGGTGATGAATGAGACTGAGGAATATGTGCATCCTGTCCTAAATTGGATAGGATTTAGGAGCCTTGTGGGAGATAGTGTATTTTGCCTCATTTTGTAAGTTGGTGTCTTGCTTCCATCTAGAACCAAGGGTAGTTTTTGGGAATTGAGCGCTTGAAGATTCTGCTTTGTTTCCAGATCCTGCTAGATTTCTAGAGATGCAGTCAACCAGGAAATATTTAGAATCTCATCTTCGGTTTTGTTCCAGAAGTACTTCTCAGAGGTTAGGCCTTGTAAAGACAGTAGCAGGTATAGGGACAAAACCTTCTCAGTCTTACAACAGAAGATTGGATTTCATTGCCATGACTGCAGTTAAGGTTGGGGAAGAGAGACTTGAAGAGGCATGGGATGGCTTTTCAGCTTGCTCACAAAAAAAAAAAAAAAAAGGAGAGAGGGCAGATGTCAAAGGAACAGTATCTTTTCTTCCAATTTTGCTAAAAGGTTATATTTTCCTCTGGCTAGAGAACAATAAATGACAGTCATTTGAAAAGGAATTTTCACTTCCTTCATGTGTTCTGGGTTATTTGAGTTTGTTTTAAGCACTTTGAATTACATCTTTTGCAGGTGGATTAGTGATTTTCTTTTTTTTTAATTGGAGTGGCGTGTTCTACCTGCATTGTCATGTCAAGCATGTCTGGTTTTTGGAACCTGTAAAATTATATGGAGCCTCCCCACTGCCCAACACCGGGGGACAGTCACTGCCCTAGTCCTCCAGGCCACATCTGACATTTACAGGGAGACATCCATGTTAAAATATATATAAATACTTTAGAGCTTAGTACTAAGCAAAGCCACAAGGTGGCACAGTCATCTGCTTTGAAGAGTTGCTCACTAAACTTCATTTCCCAAAGGAAACACAGCTCCAGTGCTTCCCTTTTCAAGAGGGGATTACCCAGCCTCTCTCCACCCCTGCATTCGATTTCAGAGTAAACACTGATGGGTGGGTGTAGCAGTGTAGCTTTCCTGAGAGTGAGAGGTTTGTTACATAATAAAGCCCTACTATGGAAATACTTACACGGCAATTAATATTTTGCTGCTACTGCGAATTTTTCTCAGCCCTAGAAAATCTGTAAGAGTAAACCCCTTTTTTTTTGTGCTGGTGGAAGCAGCATCTCTGCTAGGCAACAGTTTGGTGCCTGATTTCAGCATTAATATCATGAGACTTATGCAGGTTTTCAGAACAAGTTAATCTATTTATCTATTCCCTCATTTTCTTCTTTGGAGGGAAACACGGAAGGTATGAAAATCCTTAGATGAGAATCTGGAAAAGGCAAATGCTCAGAGGCAACAAGTGATCTTTTGGTGGAAAAAAAAAAAAGAGAATGTCCTTAGAGCACTTGTTTGCAGAGACACCTGCATGTGTCAAGAGCATAGGGAGGGTTTAGCATCACCAGGAAGAAGCAGCGCAGCAAAGGGAATCATCAGCGTGTCTGTCTTTCTCTTCTTGCCTACCATAGAGTACCTGCAGACCCTTGGAGCTACTTCTGTTTGCTGAGTGCTGTTTGACAACAGGTGGAGGTAATTTCTGTCATGTAGACTGTTTTGCTTGTCTCTAACAAGAAATACACCAGTGCCAAAGCTGCCCACAGACATACTGGTCCTTTGGGCTGGAAGAGACAGTGTTTTGCTGTTTACTTCTAAAAAAAAACCACCAGGCAATGATGCATCTCTGGCTTGGTGTTGAAAAGTTCTGACAACTGATCCTCTTAGTGTTGTTTAAAATAGATAGTTATCTGTCTATACACATTTTCTTCTCTCCCCCTCACTTCTGTACTGTCCCTTTTTGGAGGTTATATATATAAAATTGCTATGTGTATTATATCTATCTAGATATAGATTTATAATTTCTACATGTGCTTGGGAACCCTGAGGAATTAACTATCCTTGACTCTGTCGAATTGAAATCAACCCCCGCATATATCTCAAGTCAAGCCAGGTTCCCATGCAGAAAATGTACATTTATTCCCCTGTTCATCACTTCTGTATTGTCCCTTCTTTGAGCTTTGCCCCATGCTACAGGCTTAAATAGATTATTTTGGTGCCAGCTTGAAGTTAAGGTGAAAAATTTGTGCAAGGGCATCTCTACTGCATTCTTTTTTTCCAATCACTGTGCATCTACCCCTGGTCCCCAGAGTCTGAGACAGAGCAATTATATTCTTGATCAAAACATGCCACCTGCTGTTTGCCAGAAGGGAGGCATGTATAGTCAATAAAGCCAGTGCATAAACTAACCAAACTGGAAATGTATTTACATTGCGAAACCAGCCAAAAGTCCTGGGTACCACAGGTTAGAGTCTGCTCTTGGCCACAGTACAAAAATCACCTGGCAACACTGCACTCTTAGAATCATAGAATCATTAAGGTTGGAAATGACCTATGAGTAATAGACTCTAACCATTAGCACAGAACCACTGTGTTCATCACTAAACCTTATCCCAAATTGCTGCATCCACATGCCTTCTGACCACTTCCAGGGATGGTGATTCCAGCACTTGCCTGGGCAGCTTGTTCCAATGCCTGACAACTCTTTCAGTGAAGAAATTTTTCCCAACATTCAGCCTAAACCTTCCCTGTTGCAACTCGAAGCAATTTCCTCTTGTCCTGTCACTTGTTACTTGGGAGAAGACATCAGCTCCTACCTTGTGACAATCTCTCTAGACTGATATGATCCCCCTGAGCCTCCTTTTCTCCAGGCTGAACAACCCCAGCTCCCTCAGCTGGTCCTCATAAAACTTGTGTTCCAGACACTTCTCCAGCTCTGTTATCCTTCTCTGGACTCACTCCAGCACCTCAATGTTCTTCTCGGAATGAGGGGCCCAAAACTGAACTCAGGATTCAAGGTGTAGCCTCACCAGCGCTGAATACAGATCCTTTCCCTAGTCCTGCTGGCCACACTATTTCTGATGGCCAGGATGCCACTGGCCTTCTTGGCCACCTGGGCACTGCTGGCTCATGTTCAGCTGCTGTCAACCAGCACTCCCAGGTGCTTTTCTACCTGTCAGCTTTTCAGCCACTTTTCCCCCAGCCTGTAGCATTACATGGGTTTATTGTCACTCAAGGGCAGGACTTGGCACTATACCTTGAACCTCAAACAATTGGCTTTGTCCCCTCAATCCGGCCTGTCCAGATTCCTCTGCAGAGCCTTCCTACCCTCCAGGAGATCAATGCTCCCACCCAACTTGGTGTCATCTGTGGACTGACTGACTGAGGGTACGTGATCCCCTCATCCAGATCATTGATAAAGTTAAGATATGATAAAAGCACCCAACTTGGTGTCATCTGTGGACTGACTGACTGAGGGTACGTGATCCCCTCATCCAGATCATTGATAAAGTTAAGATATGATAAAAGATTGATAAAGATATTAAACAGGACTGGCCCCAACACTGAGCCTTGGGGAACACCACCTCTGAATGGCCATCATCTGGATTTAACTCCAATCACCACCATCTCTGGACCCAGCCATCCATCAAGTATTCTACTGAAAAGAGTGCACACATCCAAGCCATGAGCAGCCAGTTTCTTGAGGACAATGCTGTGGAAAATGCTTAAAGTCCAGGCAGGCAACATCCACAGCTTTTTCCCTCATCCACTAAGTGGGTCACCTGGTCATAGAAGGAGATCAGGTTGGCCAAGCAGCAGCTGCCTTTCACAACCCCATCCTGGCTGGGCCTGATCCCTTGGTTGTGCAATATGTGCCACATGCTGGCACTCAAGACAATCTGTTCCATGACCTTCCCTGGCAGCAAGGTCAGGCTGACAGGCCTGTAATTCCCCAAATCCTCCTTCTGACCCTTCCTGTGGGTGGGCATCACAATTGCTGACTTCAGTCAGCTGGGATGTCCCTGGTTCACCAGGACAGCTGACAAATAATTGGAAGTGGCTCAGCAAACTCTTCCACCAGCTCCTTTGGTGCCCTTGGGTGGATCCTGTCAGGGCCCATAGACTTGTGTATGTCTAGGTGTGTAGCAGGTCACTGACCATTTTCTCCTGGATTATGGGGGTTTTGTCTTGCTCTCCATCTCTGTCTTCCAGCTCAGAGGGCTGGGTACCTGGAGAGCAACTGGTCTTGTTACTAAAGACTGAAGCAAAGGAGGCATTAAATAGCACAGTCTTATTCACATCCTTTGTCACTATTGATCTGCAAATCTGCAAATGCTGTGGGCCAGCAAGGCCAGAGCCTGAACAACCTTGCAGATTACCACTTACCATCCAGAGCCAAAGCATGCAAGTGGCACTGCCTAAAAAAGCAAGCAAACACCCCTGCTGCCTCTAGCTGAAAGTTCCTAACACAGGGCAAGGAAGGGTCTAGCCAGGACAGTACAAACAGCTGCTGAAGCAGATTACAAGGCAATGCTCAATATCTGCTTCATAAGAGCAGCGATAACAGAGGAAGCCTCTGGGAGGAAGCACTGCCTCTGTCAAAGGGAAAATTCTGAATGGAGAGGCTGTAACATGTTTTAACTTTTGATTAGCCCTGAAGTGGTTAGGTGGCTGTGAGAAGGAGGTGAGGTGTCGTGGGACTTTTCAGCTGGTACCTGGGCCTGGATGGCTTTTGGGATGCTATTGAGATGACATTCTGTAGCACAGAGGCAGAACTGCCATCCTCTTTGATGTCATGTGTGCAGTCCTGCTTCAGCTGTGCCTCCTAGATTATCTGCCTGTTGCTGCATGGTCCTAAAGCAGTCTGCAGGACAGCCACACGTCCCTGGAAGGGCTGGGAGACATCACATGCTCTGCAGAAAGGGAAGGAGGGAAGAAGGGGTTAAAGGACAGAGGGAGGGACGGCTACATTAGCAGATGTCCAGGGCTGAAAAGTAGGTCACCTATTTCTGCCTCGGGGGGTGATTTGAAAATCGACACTACATCAATGCACAAACAAAGCCAAGTAATACAGTGAGGAATGAGCCTTAGAAGCCTGACAGAAATCCTCCAAGTACACACACAACTCTTCTAACACACCATACAGAGATATTAATTAAGACCATTAAAAAATATACTGCAATTAAAAAATTTACCTTCATAAATGTATATACAGTCACATAAGAGGAGGGGCTATTGAGAAAGGAAAAAATTGAATTAAAAACACCCAATAAAAGCAGACTTTCTCTTATTACCCATGTGGAAGGCTTGAACAGGTGTTCCAGGTTTTTCTCAGCAGCCTTATGCACATTATTTAGGCCTAGACTCTCAAGGATAAGTACTAACTCCTGTTGATGCCTTTGTGAGTCCTTGGAAGACAGACACTTGCAAATACTTCTGAGGTTGTGGTCTTCAGTGTGCCTGTGTCTCTCCTAACATAAGAAGTTTGCATAACATGCACCACTGAAGCAGGTCAGGTGGTCTCTGCAAGGCATTCCCTGCTTCAGATGTTGAAATTATGTGAAGAGTTAATTGCAATCACCTACACTTTCCAGGAACCTAATCCCATGGTATGGGGGCAAGAAGGTCAGGACTGAGAGGATGAGAAGGAGATGAGATACAGGAAATTAGGTCAGTTTCTCCAGGTCAGGGTAGAGTCATTCAGTATTTATAGTCTCTAATTTATTCAGAAAAAAATAAATTTGAGGACAAATTCTGATTGACATAAAAGCAGCCCCAGCATACAGTGATCACTCCTGACAGCACGTTATCCCCAAAGGATGAAAGCCATTGGACTCACTGTAACACAAAAGATCTTTCAGGTAGGAAAAAACAATGGACTCATTACTTTGTATAATTTGTTCAGAAAACAAAATATTTCTTAACTTTCATAGGTTTTTTAAAAGCCTTAATGAGAAAATTCTGAAGTATTTTAATTGCTGCAGAAAACGTGTGTGGGGTTTATCTGTTTGGGAGCATAACAGAACAGTTACCAGGCACTCTTCAGAGCTCTCTGGTGCAGGATGTTTCAAGCACAGTTTAAAAACTCTTATTCATTGATGTCCTATTTCTTTCACACAAACAGTGAAATTACTCTGTGGAAATAAGCTGTCAGTTGGAATCCTCAAACATGAATTAAATCAGCTACCTAAAATCCAGGGGAGGAGAGAGACTGAGGGAGTCTTACACATTTGCTACAGTCAAGTCCTTAGTGACATCAATTGAGTTTGGAGATATTTGGTCTCAAGCAGGGGCTGGAGAACCACCCTTGGATTCTGGCACGTGTCTTAACCCATCCTAAAGCTGGCTGAAGCTCTGTTCAGCCTGGATATGGCACCTTTAATGTGCCTGCACCACATCCCTAATTTAAAAAGAGTTAAATAGCATTACCAAGTGCGTCATGAGGTCTCTGCAAGGCATGTTTTATCTTAGAGATGGGAGCTACCTGCAGAGCTAATTGCTGTCACTTAGATATTTTGGAGCTTAATCCCTTTGATAGGCACTCCTCATCTTTGCATACATGTTCTATAACATGAGGGCAGCAGGTCAGGACAGACAGGAGGAGAATGGGGCTGAGATAAAGAAAGCATTTTAATTTTCCTTGAAGTACTGTGAAGGAAATTTCTCCACCTTGTTTTTTCTTTGTTCATTTAGCCATCTTAGTTCTCAAATGATGGGCCATAGTAGTCCTTTGGTGGAATGACACACCCTTTTCTGTCCTGGAGTTGAAGGGGAAGGAAGAAAAGAGAAAGGAAAAGCTTAAAGCAAAAATAACCTGCAACTGCTGCTAATGACACGCACCTGATTAGATGGCTGTGTTCACGAGTTTGCCTGGGTAATCCAGCCTGTTTCTATCATCTCTTTTGGTCCCCTGCCACCATTCCACAGAAACTCAGTAGTTACTAGGCAGCTGTATCATGGCTGGTTGGGAAATGACACAATATATGCACTTTCCACGCTTGAAAAGCACCTAAATTTTCCTAGGAGAAGTACCGTGAAGGTAATTTCTCTAACTTGTTTTTCCTCAGTGCTAGTTTAATCAGCTTAGCTATTAAAAGATAACATGGGCTTAGCACTATCATTAGACCAGAGTGGTCATGTGGTTATGCTGGTAATTAGCACTGCTGCTGAACAGTGTTACTTTTTTTTTAATAGGTAACTACATAACAAAACCAGTACCCAGTGCACATCTAATGAAGCAAAAAAAAAAAAAAAAAAAACCACTCTCTCTCATGGGATCTGTATTCAACTACTTGTCTTTTCTCCTCTGTCATATTAGTATTTATATCAAAAGCATTTAAGTGCTAGAAATGGGATTAAGACACCACAGTCTAAAGTTGCAATCCTGCAATCCTCCTGCTCAGCTGGTCTGTAAGATTTGAGGTATCAAAAAATCCCTGGGAGGGCTCTGAGAGGGCCAAACAGGTGACGTCTGAACCATGGTGCAGAAGCTCTGCATTATTCGGCCTGAGTCCCCAGGGAGTTCAGTTTGGTCAGCATCCCAAATCCTAGGCCTACTTCCAGGGTACTGGACTCTTCACAACTCAGGAGTTCCTTGGGTATGTTTTCTTTTGAAGCACAACCAGAAGGAAAAGAAATGGAGATGGGTGCTTCTTTTATACAATAGTCTTAATGAGGCTGGTATAGCTCCCATTCCTTTCTTCTGTTGTGGAAATTTCAACCTCCACCTCTCCTTACCTATAATCACCAGATTAGAAGCTCTCCTGGGGTGGGAATATGCTGCTGGGCTCCTGTCAGGTCAGTTAGGATCAGAGAAGGATGAGCAGTGCTGTACACCAGTCATATAAGGCAACTTCTCTGTACCTGCATTGGGTACAGCAAGTGTATTTTGTTTAATGGATATTAAATTAAGTTCTGCTCACCTTTATCCCTAGACTTGGGTTTTAGCCTCAGATGCTTGTTGGACACTATACATTATTTCTTCTGCTTACAGTAGACAACCTGTTTTATACTAGAGCATAATTTGCTTATGATGTTAATAATTGATGTAACCAGGTCTTCCCCTGTCCCCCATGATTCCTAAGTGTTATATTTGGATGGGAGATAAACTATAAGCCTCCAAACCCTTTCATCTGGACAAAGTAACCCAAAGGCTCAAGGGAAACTCCCCTGCATATATATGGGGACAGTGCTAGCACCAGGACCTAATGTTTAGGATCATTAGGCTTCCATTTCTGCACCCATTTTCCCATGTAATAAGGTATATGGAGTTTCCAACAAATTATGTCAGATTACCTTTTGACCATGCCCTCACCAGTATGTCCCTGTTTCCTCCGCTCTTTTAGAAAATGGATGGGAAGAAATTGCTGCTTTACCCATACTGCTGGCACACCTTGCCAGCCTTCAGCATCCTCTCAGAGAAAGACAGGATCCATCCCAAGAGGGATGAGGTTGGTTACCCAGGACAGCTTTTCTGTGCAGCCACTCAGCAGGCTCCCACACCTGCATGCTGGGCCCACACTGTGCATTTTGCTGGCAGGTCAGCAAAGCTAACAAGTTCTGTCTACTTTTTGCTCCCAGGTGATATGATATGATGGTTAGTGCTGGGCAGGTGGGAGAAAAGGATGACCAATACTGATATAAGCCCTCCCATGGAGATGGAAGGGGCATGGCCAAAGCACTCAAGTGAAAACAAAATGGATTGGTGCCAAAACTTCCCTCCATGCCAGTGTTCTTTCCAGCAGGGCCACAAGCATGATATAGAGGTCCTATCCTACTCCCCAGCAGCTTTGCCTTAGAAATGCTAATAGGATCAATGCTTGAAATGAGATTAGAAAACTGAACTTGAACATTTTGTTTCAACTAAATGGATTAACTTGTGGGTCTGGTGCAGTCAAACATCCATGTTCACCCTCAGGAGTGTAACCATGACCTTATTGTTCAGAAATGCTCCTTCTCTCTTCTTAAAAGCTACTTAGTTTTCGCAATTTTAATAAGATGTTGAGCTAAATATTAAATCATTAAAATTCTTTAATAGGCTTTATTTTTTCCTAAACTATAAGAGGAACAATGGATTTTCTAAGGACTATGTTTAAACCAGAGGTGTTTTTGTCTTGGCTGACCTTACTCTACAAATATTCATTCAGTGTTAACAGAGATGGGGACTCTGGTGCAAGGCACCCAATTGTCCCACTTTGTCTATGTCTGTTTCCTACGTGTAACTTGTCAGTGCTCAGAAGAGTGAACCTCAAACAGATTAAAAGAGGTTAGGCTATGACTTCATTGTATGCCTGAGTTGATTGAACAGCCAGATATCAGCTGTGGGGAGGTTCAGCTCCAGACCTGTGTGCAGGTGCTCCCATTGCCTTGCAGGCACTGGTGCTTCCCTGTGCCTGTGGGAAACCTGAGTCTGTAAGCTGGGTAAACTGGAAATGAATAACCCCTCATACAGTGCCTCAGCTGTCTTGGACGGATAAAGGGAAGACAATATTTGGTAGGGACAGGGGTGTGGTTGTCTCGACAGAGCTGAAGCAGAAATACACCTCAAATGCTCATGGTCTGACATTATGGCTCCATAGGAGCAGCAACAGCTAATGGTGAAATGCTGCTGAAAGGCTACAGTCCTGCCTGCTCTCCTCTGCTGTCACATCGAGCAATTGCTGAGCCATGAGACAAGCTGGTTTGGCAGGCTATGCCACTGCTTGGGAAGACAAGTTTGTTCTCCAAGGTGTGGCAGAGCTGCTGAGTCAAAGCAAGCCCTAGGAAATGCTTCCCCTGGCACCTGCAGGGAGCCCAGCAGAGCCCTCCAGCTCCTGGAGGGAGCACAGATATGGCTGAGGGGTTAATGGTGCACAATGAGGAAACACGCTCAGCATCCTTTGGTGGGGTGGCAGTGACTGAGCAGGCTGATTATTTCTAACTTTTATTTGCCTATCACTTTATGCTGAGGAAGTGGCTTCCTTGAGGGAGTAGAAGAATCCATCAGAAGTGCAATCTCTCAAAGTGCTGCAGGCAGCAGCCATCACCAAGTTACTGACACTTGAAACACTAGACAGAACTCATTTAGTAAAACACCACCACCAAGCTTCAGGTTCATTGTCTAAAAGATGGAGTTTCCTTGCCAGCAACAAAATACTACAGTCACCTGAAGCAGGCTATGTTTTTGTTTCTGATTTGCCTGTAATCACAGGCACAGGAATGGTGTCAAGAACTTCAGATTTGCACATAAGTTCCAGGGATAAAGGACAGAGATTTCACTCTTTTGCCTCTGGTTCAGCTTACTGCGTGATGTTGGGCAAGCCATATAATCTCCTTATTTGCCCCAGCTGTTCAGTAGTGTTTTGAGATCTCCTTGTAGACACGAAGTGTTTCTACCTTGAGGAAGTAGTGCCCTGGCATTAGCAACTTCTACGGTAATGGTAGTTTCACCTGGACAGTTGTAGCTTTAAAAAATAATCACACAAAATCAAGATTTAGAAATATATTGACAGGAAATCTCTAAGAGGGCCTATGAAGTCCCAAACTTTCTTGGAATTGTCATGGTGGTGATAGAACCCTTGAAAATCAGATATGTGCCAGCATAAATATGATCCTGCCTCTTCTGAGTTAAGATGCATCCCTTGCTGCCAGGGCACATTTGATCAGGATATAGGATGTGTCCACAGCAGCACAGTTTAAAACTTAGTTATTTGTGAAAACACACTTAATATTTACAGGAACTATACTAGGTGCCTAATTATTTTACTGTTGTAGCTGTTCTACACTCGAGCTATCAATTACCTCTCCAGATACCACTTCTTGTGCTTGCTATATTATATATATATATCTATATTCTAATCTCATTATCCTTTTACCAGGATACCTGCTTGTCCTGGGGATTCCATTTAACAAGGTACACTCATCTATCCATTGTTTAGACCCATTCTTTCTTGTTAACTCTCTGCTCACAATTTCCAGTGTCTTTCCTACAGAATGTCATTGACAACACAACCAGAACTGCCTCTACACACTTTGTATTGTGAAATCTCCATTTGTTGTAGGTAGTGCAGGTACTCAATGCTGGAACATGCAAGTGGCATGACATAAACAAAACTACCCCACAAAAAAACAGACATAGTGAAAGGGAAGAAAACAAAAAGAAGACAGCTCAAATAAATGTGGAACAAATACAGTCTAGAGAGCTTTCTGGACTGACCAGCAGCTGAAATAATGAATAAGGAAACAATGTCCCATTTCATGTTGGTTGTTTTGAGGATAAACTTTTTTTTTGGTACGTTTTACTAAATGAATCTGCTTGCATGAAAAAGAAAGCAAAAACCAGGCTGTACACTCAGAGATCTAACTGTGTAACTCTGTGCAGTAGATCTCAGCAAATACATTTTATGCTGCTGAGTTTTTACCATGTGTTTGCGACACATTAAGATCACATGTATCCATAATTGCTGCAGTTCCACCAACTTATTCAGGCAGAATAAGATGATCATGTGTCTGCAGTGGCAGCCAACAAGCTCCTTGTAACAGAAGCAGCCCACCAGGCTCACAGTGTGGGGAGGGCTTCTGTTCACAGAGGTTTTGTGAAACAGGGATGTGCCATCATATACTGAATGGGAATGAGCCCAAGGATAGCTCTTAATAGGATATGTGCGCTGCAATTCAATCTCTGGGAGCACCAGCAATGCCTACACAGAGCACAGGAGCCAAAGCTTGGTCAACTGGTAGGAAAGACGTAAGAACACAAAGAAAACTGACACTGTGGCCAGCTTTTTATGCAATAAGCATTATGAAACCAAGCACCTGAGCAGCTGGCAAGAGTTTCTGGACAAAGCACAAAGGCCAGGCCATGTTAGCCTGTTTGCAGCTATTGTAAATCTAATAGCTACCTTTTCCTTAGAAGCAAGCCTCTTAACCTATTTTTCTGTATTTAGAGAAAGTCCAAGCAGCCTGTATCCTATTTTGAAATTCTTGAACATTGTGAAGGAGAAGATGTGGAGCCCCTCTGATCTGAAAAGGACACACACAGAAAGGTAAGCAAACAGCTTTACTTATTACACTGTTCCTTTGTCCAAACCCCATGTTTTATGTAGAGACAGGCTCCCATTTGCACCGTATTCTTGTAGACCAAAATTTGAACCCATTTCTAGCTTGGATCACTGTTTCTCTCTTGAAAAAGATGCTGCTTTCTGCAGCAGCACCCTCAATATTTATGTCTCTTCGTAATATCTCTGTCTTAATGGGAGCAGACCTGCAGATTGATTTTCAGTAAGATGTAAGTACAGCTGTACTGAGCTTAACTTTGTCAGATGAGCATGTGGAAAATGTGAAGATACATTATTCACAGTGGAGTTGCTTTGTCCTAGACTGCTGATACATAATGAAGTTAAAAAAATATATTGTTTTCCTCTCCCTTGAGTACATGAAATAAACACAACACTACCCTTCAGTTTTCATGTCCTCTACATGAGGGGCCTGCAAGAACTACCCTAATGCTAAACTATCATTTCAGCTCCGTTATTTCTTTCCCCATTGTAAATAAATAAATTAATGAGTCCTTGCCCTAACCAGCCCATGCCCTCTTAACAGGAAACCGGTTAAAACCACATTGAAACCTGACAAAATCCCATTGAAGCTAGTCAAAAGCCCAGCAAAACCAGATAAAACCTGTGGACATGAGGCGAGGCAGTACCTGCTGGTAACCTGCTGCCCACAGGCGATGTCCTGCCCACCAAGGCTGCGTGGTCTCCTCCAGGGACACGGATGTCATCCGGACAGTGACATTCTGAAACCAGCGAGGCTGCCCTGAGGGGCCGAGGGGCTGCAGCCGGAGGGGTCACCACCTTTTTGGGCAGAGGTGATCCAGGAGGCTTTGTGAGGGAAAGCCAAAAGCATCCTGGCTGGCCAGACCTTGTTCGTGCCTTTAAGACACAGGGCGCTCAACAAGCACCAGCTGAGGGGCACAGGAGGCTGCCTTTCCAAGTGTGTCACCTGAGCTTTCCAGCAGAGGCCCTTGCCCGCCGTGCTCAGCCAAGCGGGGCTGCGCTGCAGCAGCCACAGCCCGCGGCTCCGCGGGTGACAGCCAGGGAGCTTTGCCAAGGCTGAGGCACAGCCCGCATCTCACACACATTCATTCCGGAGCACTTCGGGCTGTATCGGGAATAATGTGGCCACAGGACCAGGGCGGTGATTGTCCCCCCGTACTTGGCACTGGTGAGGCCACATCTCAAGCCCTGTGTCCAGTTCTGGGCCACTCACAACAGGAAGGACATTGAGGTGCTGGAGCGTGTCCAGAGAAGGGCAATGGAGCTGGAATGGTGAAAGGCCGGGAGCACAAGTCCTGTGAGGAGCGGCTGAGGGAGCTGGGGTTGTTTAGCCTGGAGAAAAGGAGGCTCAAGGGTGACCTTATCACTCTCTACAGCTGCATGAAAGGAAGATGTAACCAGGTGGGGGTTGGCCTCTTCTCCCAGCTAACAAGTGGCAGGATAGGAGGGTATGGCCTGAAGTTGTGCCAGGGGAGGTTTAAATTGGATATCAGGAAAAATGTTTTCACTGAAAAAATGGTCATGAGATAGAACAGGCTTTCCAGGGAAGTGGTGGAATCAACATCCCTAAAACTGTTTAAAAGGCAGGTGGAACTTGGGGACAGGGTTTAGTGGTAAGCAAGGTGGTGTTGCTGGTTGACGGCTGGACTTGCTGACCTTAAAGACCATTTCCAACCTTAACGATCCTATGGTTTTATAAAACACACACTGCCGGATCTTAGGCGGCGCTGGACCTCACGGGCACCTGCAGGGAGGCAGGCTCAGAAAGAGGCAAGACTCGCTAGTGGAGAAGGGAAGCATCCATCCGCTACCTCGCGCATCCAGGCGGGCACTCTGACACCGGACCCACCTCGCCCCCGCGCCCCTCCCCCCCGCGGCC